>CM060415.1:92471791-92680879 GCA_030545235.1 Helianthus tuberosus | reverse complement strand
AAGATCTTTGGCCAATCACAGGTTTTCTTCTTTTTGGTTGGCCAATACCCTTTTTTTGAAGGTTTTTTTTAATTTAATTTTTTACACTCCTTTTAACATAATGCCCCACAATGCCCACATCCTCACTACACCCATTTTAGAAAAACGTCCCATAATGCCACATTGCTGACTGGACTGCCACATGACGTAAAACGCCCAAGGATGGAGGCATTATTTGTGTCTTCCACTACACATGATCTTATAGGATGAAGAAGAGACACATTACCATCACATCATATCTCATTATTATCTCTTGCGACCAAAATAAGACACTTAACCAATGACCACATAAGCGTTGGTGATTGGTTTTTATCTTTTTTACCTTTTTAATAGTAGGCAAGATCAAATACAAATAAACTTAACATACTAAACATACAAATTGAAGGAAAAGTTAAAAAGACAAGGTGGCATTTTTGTAATTACCACCAACTATCAAAGTTACTATACAAATGTGAACTCAACCAAAAATATCTAAAAAACACAAATTTTTTTTAATATTTTTTATAAAAAATCGCTACATTTTGTTACAAAAAAAATAATTTTTTTTTGCTACTAAAAGTAGCGATTTTTTTATAAAAAATTAATTTTTGTGTTTTTTTTTAAAATTTTTTTTAGATTTTTTAAAGTTTTTTGGGGGTTTAGTTTTTAGCATTTTAGCTTGGGTGGGGGGGGGGGGGGGGGGTTAGGTTTTTGGGGGGTGGGGGGGATAGGTTTTTTTTAGGGGGGGGGGGGGGGGGGTTAGGTTTTTTTTAGGTTTTTTTAGATACATTTGTAGAGTAACTTTGATAGTTATAGATAATTACAAAAATGCCACCTTGTCTTTTTGACTTTTCCTTCAATTTGTATGTTTAGTAGGGCTGTAAACGAACCAAACGTTCGGCGAACAGTTCGTGAACCGTTCGGCGGGAAGTTCGTTTGTGTTCGTTCGTTTATTAAACAAACGAACACGAACAAGAAATTTCGTTCGTTTAGTTAAAAGAACAAACATGAACATAGGTCGCGTTTGTTCGTGAACGTTTGGTAACGTGTTCGCTTGTGTTCGATAGTTCATTAGTGTTTTTTAGTTTTATATTTATTTAAATATATCAAAATTCTGACAAATTAAATATCTAATAAGTGTCAGTGTATTGTATATTCTGTTCATGAAACGATTGTTTGTGTTCGTTTGTTTTCATATGTGTTTATGAACATTAGTTTGTGCTCATTTGTGTTCGTCAACGTTTGTTGCCTAAAATTACCAAACAAACACAAACGAACACGAACAAGTTCATTTCCTTAACAAACGAACACAAACTTAAAATCTCGTTCGATAAGTTTTCGTGAACGGTTCGCGAACACATATATTTTTTAACAAACGAACACGAACAAGGTCTTGTTCGTGTTCGTTCGCTTCGTTTACAGCCCTAATGTTTAGTATGTTATGATTATTTGTACAAGAACTTTCCACTTTAATAGTAAGGGTAGAAAAGTAATTTTATATCAAGTTAACATAATTTTTAACGAAAATTAGTGTTCCCTTTTTAACGAAAATTAGTGTTAGAGCTAAAAGTGTTATGGTTGAGTGAACATCAAGTTAACATACATTTTTAACGAAAATTAGTGTTCCCTTTTTAACGAAAATTAGTGTTAGAGCTAAAAGTGTAATGGTTGAGTGAACATACATGACTAGTTGTGCATTTTTATAAAGTTAGAATCAAAACTATAATCAATCCATACCATAATGATAATCTGTGTAAAGAGATTATGATAAGGTTCTTTTTTTCTCTCTGTCTTTACAACCAGTGTTAAAAAAATATTTGTGAAAGAATAAAGACGTTTCTATTAAAGAACGTTCTTAATAACAAAACAATTAAAGGAAATGTTAACAAAATAATTAAAAACGAGTAAAATGTTATTTTCATCCCTAAGGTTTGATCAGTCTTGCAACTTTCGTCCCTAAGGTGTCATTTTCATCCAAAAAGTTTGAAATCTTACCACGAGAGCCAAATTTCAAGGGATAAAAGTCGCAATAGATTGCCAAACTCAAGGATGAAAATGACAATAAAACGCAAACCTGAAGGACTCAAATGCACAAAAAGGTCACTTTGGATGGAACAAACAAAAATGACTAAATCTCAAAGACGATTTTGGCATTTTAATCTAAACAATTATAAAACACGCGATCCCATTTATTATTTTATTATAATTTGTTTTCTTAACAATTGTTAACTAACATATTTTTTGAAAAAAAAAAAACATTTTTTTACTCGATAAAATTCGGAGTGAGAATAAGCGGGCAATCAACAAACACCCATTCTAGATTTCTAGTAAATATTTTTTAAACTACCGGTTTTATGACACCAAAATTTTGAGTATTAAACATGGTTTTAGACCATGTGTAGTCATAAAGCCTATTTGGTGGCGTTTTCGACAAGTGGCGAAATGCATAGAGAGGACTTTATGAGGCTTTATATCAAAAGAGGATGTAGTGGTAAGAGGTTAGACCGTGGGGTATGGTGGGGCTTGGGTTGGGGGCATGAGTTGACACGTGGAGTTCGAGCCCCCCCACCGCCTAGTGACGTGTCCGTGGGGTATGACGGGGCGTGGGTGCACCGCGTGATTTGGCAGGTTATTAAATATATATATATATATATATATATAATTTAAAATCTAAGGCGAATAGGAGGCCGCCACATCAAACCCAAGCCCGCCCCACACCCGGCTTCAAACCCAAGCCCCAAGGGCCACGCCCCAACCCAAGCTCACCCGGGATGGTGGCTTGGGCGTTTTCCCCCAACCCAAGCCCCATACCCCACAGTCTTATATAACCCCTTCAAATATACATACATATGTATGTATATATATGTGTGTGAGTGGGGGGGGAGATTGTACAGATATTCACGCCGCGAAGATGATAACGGGAGCAAGGATTTCAACCCCCATAGCGTCCCTTGTAATGGTGTTGGGCGGCGCTATGGGGCGCCATAGCCTCCTAATCTGTGATATACCGCCCCATTACGCAAGGGCTTATAATCCGATATGACACCAAAATTTCTAAAACCTATCCCATTCCAAAACTACAGATTTTATGTCAAGGATTTGAAGACAGCTAGCTTTCTTTGGTATAGTAATAGAGTTAAAAATAGAACAGTTTTGTGAAGCGATTAGTGCAAATTTGTAATTATGTAAGTGTGGTTGTTTTTTGGCTTCCATTTTTTGTGGGTGGTTTGCGTTAACGAAGTTCATGTTTAAAAAAAAAATAGTAATTACAAAACCTGGTTATATAAAAAGTTTATTAAAACACTTTAAAACCAATAAAACCAACCCGGATCAAATTTCTTTTAAATCCCCTATAGTGTGTGGGAAGACCTTTGTAATTTTCAGAAAGATTCTAAGAGTAGCTCACGTAACTACAGATTAAAAGGCGGAAAAACAGCACTTCATTCTTGGCTTCCCCCCGGCAAGAAAAACATATATTGGCTCTCTCTCTCTCTCTCTCTCTCTCTCTCTCTCCTCTTGCTTCTGTTCTAACCTTAACATAGATTCTGATTCCTGTTGATAAGGTACAAAGATTTCACAATCAAATCCCACACACATTGATTCTTAACTAAAAAAACAATTATATCTATCTAGTACACATAACAAATCACTGTCAGAGGTGCAAGATTTGAGAATGAGGAACCAGGTTTGTACATGGGTTTTGATATTCTTGATTGGATTCGGTGTTTTGGGAAGTGGGTCTGAGTTTGATGAGTCAGATTTCCATTACAATACAACCGAAGTTATTTCACTCATGGAAGCTTCTTCTTCTGCTGTTGTTGCCCCTAATCCTCTTATTGTTGGTCTCACTCTTATTCCAGGAGCTGCTGCTAAAGGAGCTGGTACTCTCTCTCTCACTTCTTTCTCTCTCTATATGTATTGGTTGCAAGATTTGTATATGTATCAGTTTTTGAAGATTTGATGAATTAGTGTTTGTTCAAGATTTGTGTTCTCAGATTACATTTGAGTTTGATGTTTTTTATGTAGCATAATTGTGGCTGTTTTTTGGAGGGTTTGGTTAGTTGTTTGGGGCTTACCTGTTTTTGTGATGCAGTTAGGTGACTGGTTTTTGTATCTAACCTTTTGTCTGAATATTTAGTTCATGTGCATACAATTTGGGTGATTTTGTTTTGAAAATCTGTAATTTGTTCTTCATTAATTGCTGATTTTATATTTTATTATAAATTGTGCTTGATTAATTGCTGATTTTATATTTTATTTATCCCAAAGATGTTAACTTTTGATTCTTGAATTTATAATTTGTTCTTGATTAATTGCTGCTTTTATATTTTATCAGCCCAAAATGTTAACTTTTGATTCTTGAATTTATATTTTATATTTTATTCAGCTCCAAATGTTAACTTTTGATTCAAGATCCAGATTTGATGTAGTTTTTTTTTTTTTTTTAAATATCTAGTCATTTGGAAGGTATTCTATTTATTAACCAGAAAAAGGAATATATTTTAAAGTTATTACATTTTGTTGTTTCTCTTTTCACAGTATGTTTGGATGGAACATTACCCGGGTATCATTTGCACCGAGGATTCGAATCGGGTACAAACAGTTGGCTCATTCAATTGGAGGTTTGTGACAGCTAAATCGATAAGGACATCTATGTCGAATTATTTGTTATACTTACTTCAAAAATTTAAGTATCTTTAATTCTTGATGTTAACCATCATGTGACAATTAATTTCATAGTTTATATTACTGTATTATTGGCCGGATTAATTTAATTAAAGTATCATATTGAAGGGTGGAGGATGGTGTAACACTGTTAGATCTTGTGTTTACCGGAAAACAACCAGGCGTGGATCATCAAAATTTTTTGAGAAACAGTTGGCGTTCACCGGAATTTTGAGCAATAAAGCTGAAGATAATCCAGGTATCCTCATGGCACATCATTAATCATGAGATTAGTGGCGGAAATTTTGAGCCGGATCGATGGTTGTGTTTATCCTCAAACGGGACAAATAAAAAAAATTAACCAAAAGGGAAATGGGTTAATGTGTTGATAATGACCCCAAGTTTGTAGTTCATACAACCTCCTAATCATTTTATTCAAAGTTTTAGAAAATAAACAAAAGATCCTTTTCATATCAATCAATTCGACCCGACCCGTTTTAACCTGAAACCGTTTGTCCTTTGACCCAATCCACCCATCTTGCCACATGTAATTACTAATTAAAATTTGATTTCATTGTTGCCATCATTTGCCAGAGTCAAATTTGAATTTGATTTTCAGATTTTTTCAACTGGAATCGAGTAAAGGTTCGCTATTGCGATGGTGCATCATTTGCGGGGGATGCAGAAGATAAGGTAGGCAGCATTATTTCATTTCTCAAGTTAACATTTTTTTTTTAAATTGTCTGTATATATATATATTTTATTTAAATATTTGTAACAGGCTAATGACCTTCAATTTAGAGGCCACAAAATATTCTTGGCAGCAATGGAAGACTTGATGTCAAAGGGATTGCGAAATGCTGATCAAGTATTTCTCCATCAATTGATCTTTTTTTTAAATAATTCTTTTTATAAAGATTTGTTATAAAAAATAATCTTTTGGGGCTGCAGGCACTTCTTTCTGGGTGCTCGGCTGGCGGTTTGGCATCTATTTTACACTGTGACGAGTTTAGTTCTTTATTCCCCGGAAGCACTAAAGTCAAGTGTTTGGCTGATGCTGGAATGTTTATGGACGCGTAAGATCCATAATATGCGTGTGTTTTAACCAAAATAATTTATTTTTGTATCTACATTTTATAATTTATTTTGTTTGAATTTTGTAATATTTTAGGATTGATGTTACTGGTGCACATACACTAAGGAACATGTATGAAGGTGTTGTAACCTTGCAGGTACATCCAATTAGGGGGTGTTTGGGTGTGTTTAAACTAAATAATGATTATCTATTTATGTCAACAGGGGGTTGCTAAAAACTTATCTCCGGCATGTATCAGCCAACTCGACCCAACCTCGGTATGTAATCAAAATCCAGTATTTTATGGGTTGTCAACACCTTTTTTCGACACTAAACGCTCGTTTTTCTGTTTCTAGTGCTTTTTTCCTCAGAACATAGTTCCCCACATTAAGACTCCTATGTTCATCCTCAATGCTGCATACGATTCTTGGCAGGTAATTAGTTTACCCCTCGTGGAGGCTTTGATACAGAACCACAGATTATATCATCTCTCTTTGTAATTAATTAACTTCTCTACTTTCTCTCTGTTTTTCCTTGTAACTAGCTTTGTACACGAGTAGATGTTTATAATATACTAATACACATATATTAATCCAAGTAGATTCACATAATCATGATCAGGGGCGCAGCTATTAAGGGGCCGGGGGGGCCCGCCCCCTCAAACTTTTCGCTCAGTAGTGTAATATATTGGGTTTTCGTATGGAATTTTTTGGGTATATAAGTTTTCGACTCCCCCCCCCCCCCCCCCCGGTCGGAAATCTCAAGCTTCGCCACTTATCATGATCTTAGATAAATGGATGTCCCAGATTGGTTCTCTCATTATTTTTAGTTAACGGATTAAATTATTCTACAAGGGCTCCTAAAAATAAGAAGTGTACAAAGACACAATGGATGACACTATGTCGAGCAAAATATAACACAATGTCAAGGAAAAAAGACATAATGACACAAATATGAAAAAGACATAATGATAAATAAAAGACACAATGATAATAAATAAAAATTCTAAAATCTACAACCTACAAATCCAAAAGTGAAAACCTAAAACCTCCCATCGCAGAGTTCGATGAGACAATTCCAATGCCAGTTGAATGAGGTCAATCGGAGTCCGTTTGACACCCTTTGTACGACTTCTTATTTTTAGGAGCCTTTGTATTTGATCCTAAACCTTTAGTTAACATCGTTTCTTTTTCAGGTTGTTTCCAGTTTATGCACTCCAGCCGCGGATCCTAATGGTGCTTGGAAGGCATGCAAGCACAACACTGATAATTGTTCACCATCTCAGATGAACTTCTTTCAAGGTATCAGCATTTCAATCTTGCCATAATAAAGATAAATGAAAAGAAACTATGAGTGTAGGGGTATTCATGTTCCAGTTCGGCTTTTTGACAAATTCTGGGCCGAACCACTAGCTATGATTGATTTCAGGAAACGACAAACTAAACTGGCTGGGTTCGGTTGCTTGGGTGATTTGGCGGCCTGAACCAATTTTTTTCTCAGTTTTTTCAATTGTTAGTTTTTATTAAAAATTTTAAGATGATAAAGATGGTTCATGAATACACACTACTTTTACCTAACTGCATATTTCAAAAATGGAAAAAAAAAAAAAAAAAATGGAAAAGGTTAATCGACTAGTTCCAAGTTCCACTGTCAGTTGGACCGTTAAACCACCAAAACCGAACTCTGAACCAGAATGTATATATCTCAAATTGGCTGAACCGGTTCCAAGTTCCAAAGCGGTTTTGTTTACATGGCCGGTAGTAGGATGTGATTTGTTGGCTAATTAATGTATCTTATGATCAGATTTCAGAAACCAGATGCTGAATGCACTTAAAGGATTCTCTACGTCCAAACAAAACGGGCTGTTTATAAACTCTTGTTTCGCGCATTGCCAAACAGAGAGGCAGGATACATGGTTTGCAGATGATTCTCCGATTATTAACAACAAGGTATTTGCATGTCAATTCGGGTTACTTTATATCTCTATAGGGTCAAATTCGTAAAAATTAAAGGAAACAGTTCAAGTGTTGTCCAAAGTTTTATCTTGAACGTATAATTGTATAAAAACTCTAAATCATTAGTAAATACTGAACTATATTACTTTTATAATAACACCTTTTTTTCAAAAAAATGTTCAGAATTTTTTGACTAAAATTTGACTGCTTCTACCAACCATTTCACGACCCATAATTTTTAATGGGTGGATCACTGAGTGTACCATGGCCCAATAGTTGTTGACCCATATAGTTACAAAAAACAAGAAATACAATGTATAGTTTCATGAATTAAGTGAGAAATTGTGATAAGGGACAGTTATATAGGCTGATAGGCAAAAGATCAAATACAAATAAACTTATTAACTTAACATACTAAACATACAAATTGAAGGAATAGTCAAAAAGACAAGGTGACATTTTTGTAATTACCACCAACTATCAAAGTTACTATACAAATGTGAACTCAACCAAAAATACCTAAAAAACACAATTTTTTTTAATATTTTTTATAAAAAATCGCTACATTTTGTTACAAAAAATTTTTTTTTTTGCTACTAAAAGTAGCGATTTTTTTATAAAAAATATTAAAAAAAAAATTATTTTGTGTGTTTTTTTAAAGATTTTTTTTAGGTTTTTTGGGGGTTTAGTTTTTAGCATTTTAGCTTGGGGGGGGGGGGGGGGTGTTAGGTTTTTTAGATACATTTGTAGAGTAACTTTGATAGTTATAGATAATTACAAAAATGTCACCTTGTCTTTTTGACTTTTCCTTCAATTTGTATGTTTAGTATGTTAAGATTATTTGTACAAGAACTTTCCCCCAGTTATATAATGTATGAACTATATATATATAGTGGTGTGTGTGTATATATATAGTGGTTGGTTTAAATGAGAACCGTTAAAATTTTAATAACTATTACAAACGGTTTAATTCATTGTTGTACATGTATTCATTAGTAAATACACTTCAATATTTGAACAATGTAAGTAATATACAACATTTAACTTTTTTTATACATAATTTTATTGATATAATTTAAATCTGAGACGATTACAGACTAATGGCAGGTAGACGGGCAACAAGCTGCGCCGCTACCTCCTTCTGAATAGCAAACCCTACCCTGCTAAACACAAAATTCTGCCCCTTAACATGCGCGGTGTTACTGCTTACCATCAACTGAATACATAATTCTCTAGTGAATACACTACAAATATTAATAATTTAACAAACAATGTATTCAACTGTGAATACATGGGTGAATAAAATAGTTCTTAATGGTTCTCAAATAATTGGTGATTCTTATTTGAACCCAACCTGGAAAATACAAGTATTCGGTGAATGCACGATATGAATGCAGTGACATTTTCGTAATTAACATGAAAACACTTATTAGCCACTTAATCAGTAATGCTTTACACCATGTCTGTACCTTAATAACGAAAATGCACCGTGTGAAAAAATCCTTGTCAAGCAAATATGATCGTGATATGATGCTAATTGTGGCTTGTATATTGCAGCCGGTAGCGTTGGCGGTGGGAGACTGGTATTTCGATAGATCAAGCGTGAAAGAAACAGACTGCCCGTATCCATGTGACAAGAGTTGTCACAATCTGCAATTTAGATCATAAAGTTATGTAACATCTTCATATATATTTTATTTGAATGAAATTAATAAACTGCATTTCCCATTGTTTGGTCAAGAACAAGTTGGGATATTATTATTAACAAAATTATTGTGATTCTGGTACTCTTTTCTTTGCTGTAATAGTATTGCAAAAGTAAGTTCTTTGAGTGGCTGTTGCAGTTAGTATAGAGGTGGTGATATTGTCTTATAAAATGGGCTTGATTTTATCATAGTAAAAACCTATGAAGTTTAGTGTTAATCAGATTGGGTTGGGTTGGGTCTTGGGTTGGGTCAAGTTAGTGAGGTCTTAATATTTTCCTTAGATATGCAATGCAATGGATGGGTTTTTTTTTTTTTTTGGCCATATGCAATGCAATGTTTTGGAGACTGGATTGGACCGGCCGGTTCGACCGAGGTTCGCCTATGTCCGGTTGCATAGAATTGTTATCGGCCGGTTCTTGCGATTTCTTGGTTGGCCAGTCAGACCGGCAAGTACGTTAGATCGCCTACTCTGTTAGTAATTCGTTAAACTTGAATGAGGATCTCCTTAGGGTTTTGCAGAATTTCGAATAATGTTGTTCATATAATATGAATTGATAAAAACTGAATGTGAGGATTACAGGAATATATATGTGTACATTATAATATGACCGATAACTACCCTATACATATAAACTTATGATAGGCAAATAATAATGATAATAGTAACGATATCTAGCTTATATATATATATATGTCTAACACCCTCCCGTAAGCTAGATCATTTCAGCGACATGTGCAGAAGTTCTTTCAGCCGAATGAAATCCTTTGGTTGCAATGCTTTTGTCATGATATCAGCTAGTTGATCTTTTGTTGCACAAAAGATAACAGTTACTTCTCTTTTCTTGATTAAATCTCTGATGAAATGATACTTAACCCTTATATGCTTGCTTTTCCCATGATAAACAGGATCTCTTGCCAAACATATAGTTGACTTATTGTCACAGTATATTGGAATTGAGTAATCATCCTTTCCTTGTAAGTCATCTAAAATTCCTTTGATCCATATGGCTTGACAACCAGTTAAGGATAAAGCCATATATTCGGCTTCTGTTGAAGACAATGCTACCACCTTTTGTTTCTTTGATTGCCATGAAACAGGACCAGATCCTAAATGAAAAATATATCCGGAAGTACTCTTGCTATCATCTATATCTCCTGCATAATCACTATCTCTAAAACCCATAAGTTTTTTTCTTTCCTCCTCTAGAATATGTAATTCCTTGATCCTGCGTCCCTTTGATGTATTTCAGTATACGTTTGGCTGCTTCCTAGTGACTCTTCTTTGGACACTCCATGAACCTGCTAACTTTGCTTACTGCAAACATGATGTCTGGTCTTGTGTTGGTTAAATACATCAGACTTCCTACTAAGCTTCGATATATACCCTCATCTACAAAATCTTCTGGATCATCTTTGGACAACTTTAGTCCATATTCCATCGGTGTAGAGACGATATTGCATTGTGTCATTCTATACTTCTCTAATAAATTTCTCATGTACTTTCTTTGAGAGAGAATGATGTTCCCATTCTCATAGAGTACCTCCATTCCAAGGAAATAGTGTAACTGACCCATGTCAGTCATTTCAAATTCCTTATTCATTGAGCTTTTAAACTCAGTAATTAAGCACATGGAACTGCTTGCAATTATTAAGTCATCTACATACAAGCATATCACTAACTTTCCTTCTTTGGTGTCTTTAATGTATAAAGTGTGTTCATACGCACATTTCCTAAACTCGTGTTGTGTGAAGTATGAGTCTATACGACTGTACCATGCCCTAGGAGCTTGCTTTAAACCATAGAGAGCTCGTTTGAGATGACATACCTTTCGTTCTTCTCCTTGTTTAATGTATCCTTGAGGTTGCTCTATAAAGACTTGTTCTTTTAATTTCCCATTTAAGAAGGCTGTTTTGACGTCCATTTGATGTAGATGCCATCCATACTGTGCTGCTAGAGCTAACACTAAACGAACTGTTTCGAATCTTATTACTGGTGCAAATACCTCTTGATAGTCTATTCCATACTTTTGCTTGTATCCTTTTACTACCAACCTGGCTTTGTATTTGTCCACGTTCCCTTTTTCATCATACTTCGTTTTGTAAATCCATTTTACTCCTATTGGTTTTTGATGTTTTGGTGGATCTACTAGTACCCATGTTTTATTTTTGTTAATGGATTCCATTTCTTTGTCCATTGCTTCTATCCATCTCGAATCTTTACTCGCTTCTTCATAAGTTGTCGGATCTGTGCTTGTATAGAGAACAAAATTCACCGCTTGACTTTCATTATATTTTTGTAACACTTCTGTATCAGTGAGTTCTCTAGTGTCTCGGTATATATTGCTGATACTTTTGGTCCGAATTACCTCATTTTCTGAGTCGGTTGATGAGGAATCATCACTTTGCTGTTGAACCTGATTTGATCCCGAGTTACCAGCAGTTTGTTGATTATTGTTGCTTGTCTCATGAATTTGTTCTTCATTCATTGAATCTGCAGCCGAGACTGAGTCTGTAGCCGAGTTGGTTATGTCCTGATCTCGCTCCTTATCCGATGCAGTATTGTCTCGGACTTGTCTATCATCTCCATCAGATATAACGAATGGAACGTCTGATACTTCACAACCGAAAACCCATATTTTGTTTTCATCGAATATCACATCACGGCTAATGATGATCTTGTTGGTTTGAGGATTATATAGCTTGTAACCTTTACTAGCTTCACTATACCCAACAAAAATTGTCTTTTCCGTCTTATTGGACAGTTTGTCTCTATGTTGCTTAGGTATGTGAACATAAGCCAAACAACCAAATACTTTCAGATGTTCCACATTTGGTTTCTGTCCGTTCCATGCTTCATACGGAGTGATATTTGGTCTAGTTTTTGTAATGGTTCGGTTAAGAATATAGGTAGTGCATGACACAGCTTCAGCCCAATAACAATTCGGTAATTGTTTAATGTTCATCATGCTCCTGCTTAATTCCATTAGTGTCCTGTTCTTCCGTTTGGCAACTCCATTTTGCTGAGGTGAATAGCTATTCGTAAGTTGATGACGAATTCCATTAAGTTTCAGGTAATCCTGAAATATCTTGCTGCAATATTCTCCTCCGCGATCCGTTCTTAAGGTTTTAACCAAATGATCCGATTGCTTCTCGTTCAAGGCTTTAAATATCTTAAAATAATTTAATGCCTCGGATTTGAATTTGAGAAAGTATACCCATGTCTTCCGAGTATAATCATCGATGAATTTGATAAAATATCTACATCCACCTATTGATTCCGTTCTCATCGAACCGCATATGTCAGAATGAACAAGTTGTAGAGGTTCATTTGCTTGCCACGTCATTTTCTTTTGAAAAGGTTTCCTTGCTTGCTTTCCTGATATGCATCCCTCACACACACTATCATCCTTTTTCATCTTTGGCAATCCAACTACTAGTTCTTTGTTTCCCATATCAATCAGTGTGTCCATGTTCACATGTCCATAGCGTTTATGCCATAGATTTGAAGTGTTCTTGATTGTCATATTCATGACAAACTGTAAATCATTTTCGGGATATAAGGGAAACATCTTATTGCTCGTCATCTTGACGATACCTAATACTTCTCTACTCGCATCCTTTATAATGCATCTGTCGCCTTTGAATGAGACATCATACCCCTTTTGTATGAGTTGTCCTACACATAACAGGTTATGTTTCAAACCCTTCACATAAAACACGTTTGGTATCTTCCTTGCTCGTCCTCGTATTGAAATAGAGACATCTCCGCTGCCTAATACCTCCAACCGCTTGTCGTCACCCGTCCTCACCTCTTTCCTTAATGATTCATCGAGATGAGTGAAACATTCTCGGTTACCAGTCATATGATTGCTGCAGCCACTATCGAGATACCAACAGTCAATTTTGACCGTCTCTTCCATATTGAATATCATGAACATAGTATCTTCTTGTTCATCCGTTTCTTCCTCCTTGTGAATTAACACATTATCCGATCTTTCGCGTTCATCCTTCTGTTGACAAAACTTGGCAGTATGACCAAGTTTATGACAATTAAAACATCTTATCGAATTCATATTCACATTCCTACCCCTGTTCTTGTATCGTCCTCTTCCAGCGGATTCATTCTTATATGTTTGTTTATAACGATCTTGATTAGCATTTGTGACTTGAAATGCGTGTTCAACTGGACTGTCCTCGTATCGCTTCAATCTCAATTCATGAGATTGAAGTATCCCCATTAATTCTTCAGTAGAAACATCTCCCAGATTTTTCGTTTCCTCTATCGTGATTACGACCGACTCTAAATTTCGAGTTAGGCTTCGTAAGATTTTTTCTACAATTTTCTGTTCATCTATCTTTTCTTCATTCATTCTCAATTGATTCACTATATGGGTTGTCCTGTTGAAGTAATCTTCAACGGATTCACCCTCTTTCATATTCAAAGAATCAAATTCACATCTAAGAGATTGGAGTTTTACAGTTTTTACCCGGCTTTCTCCCTTGTATGATTTATGAAGAATGATCCATGCTTCCTTCGCTGATCTTGCCAGAGAAATAACCCTGTCCGAATTTGTGGGTTTTTATCCGAATTTGTGAGTCTTTTGTCCGAATTTACTTTAACACTATTGAGTCCGAATTTGTTTCAAGGTCCTTTATCCGAATTTGTTTAATCTCAGTTCATCTGAATTTTTCAAGACCCTGTCCGAATTTGCTAGTTTCTCCCTGTCCGAATTTGCTATCTGTCCGAATTTGTTGTCTCTTTCCTTGTCCTAGTTTAAGGTTTGTCAGGGTTTGTTGGTTTTATTTAATCCGAATTTGTTGAAGTCTGAATTTGTTGGTTTGTTGAGTGGTCCGAATTTGTTTAGCCTATCCGAATTTGTTCATCAGGTTATTGATCCGGGTTTTACTAAGTCTTTTTTTCGTCCGGACTTGAGAGATTCTTGGAAAGTGTTAACTGCATCTGAAACCAAAAGCTGTTGTTACTAAAATATGTAAACATGGCAAATAATTTAACCACTGTGATTCAAAATATAAAACACAACAATGAAGTCAGAAGCAACGATAAACCTTTAGTGCTGTTAAATGAACTAGACTATCTAGAATGGAAAGGTCGTTTTGAGAGGTACATCAAAGCTAAAGACTTAAAAATTTGGTTTTGCATGACATGGGGTCATGGTGAACGACCTGTTAGAAGTTTAACGATTGCAACTTACATGGCCTTAACCAACGAATAGAAAAAGTATTTTGAATGTGAAGAAAAGGCTATGTCATTGATCACAATGTCTTTGCCGCAATCAATACTTTACACGTCTAGCAAAAAAAACTCATCAAAGGAAATGTGGGACAGTTTGAGTGATAGATATGAAGGAAATGATCTGTTTAAGAAAAGAAGACTCGATTGACTCAAGACACAGTTTGTAGTGTTTAAATCCATGAAAAATGAATCTTTAGATGACTTGATCAATAGATTCTATCATTTATTAAGTGAGTTGGTTCATAGTCAACCAGGATTGTATGCTGAATTTGAAAAACTGAAAAAGTTCCTTAATTGTTTACCGAAGCAATGGAACATGTTTACTGCTTTAATCAAAGAAAGTCCACAATACGAAGAACTTACTCTTGATCAAGCTATTCAGAAAATGAAAGGTTATGCGTGGACGTTGGAAGATCAAGATTCTGATTTTGAGAAGCTTCAAGACCCTGCTTTGTATCGAGCGAAACAAGTTGAAAAGGGAAGTAGTGCGGGTGTTGCTCTTTTTTTAGAAGAAACTTCTCAAGGGGATTTTATGAACCAAAGTGCCTTTGTTTGTAGCAATAGTGAAAGTGTTGCTGGTGGAACTCATAGATCCTATGGAACTTCGTCTTCAAATGCTAATGCTAAATCGAGTGCACAAAGCTTGAATGTTCCTAAAATTGATTCACACTGTCTAAAACTCATAGAAGAAAACATGGCACTTCTAGCATCGTTCATGATGGCATTTAAGAACTTTGCGCTTGGAAAATTAGTTGAACCATCGAGTCTCGATGAAGATCTTGATCAAATTGATCAAGATGAAATGGAAGAGCTCGATTTACAATTAAATATCACTTTATTAGTCAGAAGAGAAATATCTTCAGCAGACGGGGAAGAGTTTCATTGGTGGTAACATAAAGACCCACATGGGAATTGATATGAACAAAGTAAAATGCTACAACTGTGGGATTTATGGTCATTATGCAAGAAAATGCCGCAAACCGAAAAGAGAAAGACATAATAGAGAAGGAAACAATGGTCAAGGAAGCTCAGCAAGATCCAACAACAACTTCTACCACTTCTACAACAACCTCTTCAGATAATCTTACTCCTACTCCACACAACGAATTGGTTGTTCAACCCGTTCAAGCTATTAATGAGCCACACGACTAGGGCATTGTAATGGAAGAAACAACTACTACTATCGTTTCACAAGTGTTCATTGCAGAGATCGTTGAAGAGGGGTTTGGAGATATGTTCGAAGAGGCAGTTGGTGCATATTTTGTATGTCCGTCACTGTGTGAATAGGCTAGATAGAGTGTGTGTTGAATATTGTATAGATTAACGTATCGAAGGTCCGGAAAGTATGTGTTAATGGCCTTTCGCACGAAAGGACCCAAGTGCCTTTCATATGAGAGGAGCCCTCTCATCCCTGGAGCTTTCATGCGATAGGGCCTTGCCTATATATATGGGACTTGGGCTTCTCATTTCAAGAGTTTTTGGTTTCCAGAGGGAAAACGCTGGGGAAATTTCTCAAAGATTTTGCCAGCTTGTAAAAGATGTAAATTCTTTTGGTATAAATGAAGCATTCAACTTATGACCTATCTTTCTGCTTCTACTCCATTCTTAGTAATAATATTCTATCGAATTAGTTCTATCGGAGCCAAACTTTCGTCTAAACCCGCCGGATCCTGGACTCTCAATTGGTATCAAAGCTACGGCACCGATTCAATCGATCTAACAGGTGATTGAATTATCTACGCTCATAAATTATGGGTTTTTAGGGGGTTTAGACGTAAAACATCAAATAAATGGTTAATTGAAGGTCAATTCATGGATGGATTATGAAATTGAAGACATCATTAGACTTGGAATTGATTTTCGACCATATCTGTGAAGTATGATCATGAAATTCACAGAAATAAAGATTCTAGATCGAAAAATGTGATCGGGAGTGTTTGAACAACAGAACCTATCAAGCGAAGATAACCCCATTCGCACGAAAGGATCAACCTTTCGCACAAAAGGCATCCCTTTCGCACAAAAGGATATGTTCAGTTGTTCAAAAGGACTCTCATTCCAAAATCAGCCCATTCGCACGAAAGGATCAACCTTTCGCACGAAAGGCATTCCCCATTCGCACGAATGAGCCAAATGCCTAAAAAAGGCATTTTTTGATAGCTATGATAAGCTGAGTGTCCAAAAAAAATTGGTGATTGAATTTTTTTTCGAGATTTTAACGACCAATATGGGTTGTTCGGGGACACCATCAGGGGCTTCAGAGTACAAATATGATGATGCGCTCACAGAGTAGTGAAGATATTGGGGTAGTCATGATAACTATGCAAATTGTTTATCATCTAGGTTAACTGACTATTAATGGGCCTAATCAAAAAATCCGCGTTGATGAAAAACTGACTTTTGTAGGCCAAAATGACGCATTTTGAGGGCCAAAATGACACATTTTGAGGGGGGAATTCAGTGATAAAGTTTTAGAGAATTCAGAATTTTCAAAAATGAGGGAGAATAAAAATTTCATAGAATATATTGAAATTCCGGCATTTTTGAAATTCGTGACATGCAACAATATTCAGGTGGTTTCGACTTCAGATTGTGAAGGGATGCATAGAATCTGGATTGGTGAGTTCGTGATCATAGGAAGTTCAGATTCTAAAGATCATGGTCAGATTGATGTCTTAGGGTTTGAGTCCCGGGTATTCGTCAAGCCGGTTAGAAGGATTAGCATCAGGAGATGCAACTGTATTGTCGATACTTATAAGATATCATAGTTTTGTGATAGTCTAAAGTGTCAGAATGGTTAATCTTCGAGCAGATGAATTGTTTTTTCGGACTAACCGCCAGGGAATGATGATGTTTGTTGATTAAGTTTCCGCCGAAACTAACGGAGAAGACTATACATCAGTTATCGTGACTGAAGAGGAAGAATGTGAATCTGATCGTGGATGAATGTCTCTGAGATCTGAATGCGTTACCAGATGATTTGTTATCCGATGAAGATTTGCTAATTGTGGAGATTACCGTTTACACTGATTAATCATTCAGGAGTGTGCTTAAAGATGATTACGGAAAACAGGATTTCAGATTCGTGGGTATTCATAGACTTGAAGTTTACTGGTGCAGTGATTTGAAGTTTCTATCAATTGTCGGTTGGGTTTTTAAAGATTTAGAGATGGAGCTGAAATGGTAAATCAAAAACCGAACGCGGAGGTGGTTAGTGCCAAAACAGAGAAGCTACATTGATTAGTTTCAAGTTGATGATTATTCGTGAAGATTGCGATATAGCAAGTCAAAGGATGTTAGAACCGTGCAAACAAAGACCTGAAGATTAAATTCAGGGGGAAATTGTGCATAATGAAGATAATGAAAGCCCGAATCATCAATCAAGGGGGAATCGATCGAAGATATCACGATGTCTGATTGAAGTTGCAAAATATTCAAAACACGGCTCTCATTTTCAAAGATCAAGATTCGACAGTGACGACCAAGGGGGAATTTGTTGGTGCATATTTTGTATGTCCGTCACTGTGCGAATAGGCTAGATAGAGTGTGTGTTGAATATTATATTGACTAACGTATCGAAGGGCTGGAAAGTATGTGTTAATGGCCTTTCGCACAAAAGAGTCTTTCGTGCGAAAAGACCCAACTGCCTTTCGTATGAGAGGAGCCCTCTCGTCCCTGGAGCTTTCGTGCAACAGTGCCTTGCCTATATATATGGGACTTGGGGCTTCTCATTTAAAGAGCTTTTGGTTCCCAGACGGAAAACGCTGGCGAAATTTCTCCAGGATTTCGCCAGCTTGTAAAAGATGTAAACTCTTTCGGTATGAATGAAGCATTCAACTTATGACGTATCTTTCTGCTTCTACTCCATTCTTTGTAATAATATTCTACCGAATTAGTTCTATCGGAGCCAAACTTCCGTCTAAACCCGCCGGATCCTAGAATCTCACTAAGGTTGAAAAACAAGAAAGTAAATCAGGTTATAAACCAAAGGTTAAAAATCAACAAGAAAAGGATCAGGAAATTGACCTTTCGGATAATGGCAGCGGTCGTGGTTCAGATCGTGGATCGGAAATTCTTCTGCAAAAACGCGAGAGTCGACAGAAAACCCCTGCTCGACGACCAACTCAAGTAACTTTGCGACCACAAGAGCAAGATCATCAACCTGGAGGCTCTTACAACCACAACTTTAGACCTCATGCTCAAAACCGTTATGTTGATAACTGAAACATGTCAACGACCAAATTCCATGGTCAAAGACAACATTCGGGATACCAACAATGAAATGTCTTTCATGATAACGAACAACCAAGGTTTGATAGAAGTTTTAGACCTCAGCACAGTCAAAACTTCGGATATCAAAACTCTGGTAATCATTTTAGTGGAAATTCTGGGTATAATAACCATTCTTAAACTCCGCACAATCCTCGATTTGTGGGTGGACATTCTAACAAATACCGAGGTGGAAATGTTAGAAACAACAATGGAGATGGTTATTTTAAGGAATTTTCATTTGTTGATGAATTTGGACGACCCAAGACCGTCACGGCTTGGGTCCCCCATTCTAACTAATTTCCTGTGTGAGAATGCAGGAACAGCTGAAGAGGGCTATATTTATTTGGTATATCGACAAATATTTTTAAGAGTGTTTTAACATATTTGTTTTGATGAATGAAAGTTCCATTTTCAAGTTGTTGTACTTGAAGGCCAATAAAACATTGTAACTTTCCCATGGCACTCATTTCAATTGAGTTGTCATCAATTTTCTTAATTCTTCACACATTTTGTCACATGTGGAACCAAAAATGATATCATCCACATAGATTTCTCTACTATTAACAAATCTTTCCCTTTCCATTTTAGAAATAGAGTTTTATCAATTTTACCTCTTTTCAATTCATTAGATAAGAGAAAAGTAGATAGAGTATCATACCATGCTCTTGGTGCTTGTTTTAATCCATACAAGACTTTGTTTAGCTTGTAGATATAATCAGGATGGAATGTATCTCAAATCCTGGTGGTTGACACACAAAGGCCTCTTCTTGGATCTTTCCATAGAGAAAAGCACACTTTAAATCCAACTGATAGCAAAGGCAAAGAAAAGTCTTATTGCCTCCAACCTTACGACATGAGCAAAGGTTTCATCAAAATCTATTCCTTCTTCTTCTCTGTGACCTTCACTATAAAAAATGTCATTTTGTGGCACACAGTTTTAGTGACATTTAGCTTTTGTGCCACTAATTTATATTTATAGTGGCACTTTGTGTATTCCATATTTATTTAACACATACTTTTAGTGACATTTTGTTTTTATACCACTAATATGTGTATTTAATGGCAGTTTAGTATGACACTAAAAATTTCATACCTTCTCAAAATTTCCCTCTTTCCCTCCTTGAAAATTTCACTCTCTCTTCCCAAAAACCCTTCAAAATTTTTTATTTCCCTCCCTCTAATTATTTTCAGCCCTAAATTTCTTTTATCTCACTATCTTTATTCTAAACCATCGATGTATCCTCCCCCCCCCCCCCCCACCCCTTTCTAACATCTCATAGTAAAACTTGCTCGTCTTCTCCAGTAATCATTGATGCAGTGAAGAAAATAAACTGCAGACGAATCCAGACAACTTGCTCGCAAAATCGCTGAATAGTCTGACCACTAGTGGAATGGAAGTCTGAACTCTTCTTTTTTTTTTTTATGAAATTTTGTAATTTTAACTTCTTCATTATCATTTATTTAATTGAAATTGGAGCTTTGGTATTGGTAAAAATGTGTACTAGATGTGGTTGTAGGGTTTTTCTTATAGTTTTATTGCATTTTATGTGGTAATTTTTTCGTTCCCAAAAATTTCAATTTTGATTTGGTTGATTAAATTAAAGTATTGTTCCAATCTCCAATTGATACCATAGTTTTAGATTCTAGTGATTTTTTTGTGTAGTAGAACAATTACGTTACCACCATGAAAGTGATTATTGTCAAATTTCAATGGAAATCAACGAAATACTTTCACACTTGAAGCTATAGATGTTAAAGGATATTGTAATTTATTGTTTCATAGATTAAAGAGAAAAACAACTTTGATTTTAATGGAAATGTATTTGCGATGCATATATATATATATATATATATATTGAGATGCTTATTAAATATTTGTTAAAGAATGATGTTGAGATTTGGTTTGTGTAAATGGGTTAAACTGTACCAAATCGAACCAAGATAAACCAAGCTTGACCCGAAAACCAAAAACATATATAAGCTATGGCCGAAGACTGGACCTAAGTGTGCAAGTCAGGTTTCTATCTGCCATAAGTACGGGTCTTTGGTTTTCAAGCATAGTCTGAGACCAATTCTTAATCTTTACTGTTAATAGGGATGTTTGCGATCTGGTTTTGACGGTAAACCGTGAGCAAAACCGTTAGTAACGGTTTTTGGTCATCGAAAACCGAAAGCAAACCATTTAAAATTTAAACCGGACCAAACCGAATTGTTACTAATGGTTTGGTTGCGGTTTATTTCACCATTTCGTCTTATTGGCACTTTATAAAAACTGCACAAAATATAAAATGCATAGAACAAGCTTTTCAAAGTTCAAAATGCATAAAACAAGCGGATTGATAGTCTGATACTAATTACTCAAACCTAATAAAATTATTGATAATTAGATATTGTAACATGAAATATATAAAAAAACTAAAATACATAATGTCAAATCCCTATGGCCCGATCCGGTTTTATACGGCCGGTTTCTTGTTCGTAGACCAAGCCGTTTGCTACGTTTGAAATCGACCAACCAAAAGTTAAAGAAAAAGTGACCGTGAAACCAAACCGATGATCGGTTTGGACGGTTTCACGGGTTGAAACCAAACATGGTTGTCGCCACCCCCGACCCCACCCTGGGAGCAGGAGCCGCGAGCCAGTCAGATGGTAACGGTGTTTATTAATTTGGCAGCGGAAAGTTTCATCAGGACCGTAGTTAGGAAATATTCCGTAGTTAGGAAATATTTTTATCAGAGTTAAACACCAAAATGTTTAAAATAAATAAATGGGATAAAACCCAAGTTTTGATGATGATATATTTATAGTAAACAATTGGGACAAAACTCGATTTCCATCTTTAAAATATTTATAGGGATAAACCGCAATTATTGAAAACAATTCTCCTTTTTATTTAGGTAACTTTTATAGCCACTTTTCTAAGCCTTCAGTTCTCTCCAGCTGGCTTTTATTGGTTTCACACTAAGTTACCTGAAACGCGTTTTAAAACATTTTATCAGCAAGAAATACTGTTGAGTGCATCTCAGTTTAATCAAAACAGTTTTATCACTTTACAGCATTGAGGGCAACCCGCAATTACATTTTCTTAATCTAATCAATTACTCAATCAGTACTGTCAACCCGACTTGTGGGTCATATTACTCATTGGCTAACTCTTTGTCCAAAGGTAACGTCTTACAAATTTTGTATACAAAACCCCAACATACAGGCAGCAATTGTAGACTTACAAATACTCAATTACTGTTAAGTATAATTTGAAACAATTGAGGCTTTGGTAAAACATTTTGACTCACAAAAATATATTTGCAAAAAGGTGACAAAAAGAAGATGTACTCACATTTGTAGATTTAGGTATTCCTATAGGCTTCCTGGTAATATTATAGCTTCCTTATAATAATATAGTTTCCTGGTTAGTTTAAACAATCCACATGTGTTAGTAAAATAACCCAAATTGCATTAACCGTACAACTCGAGACAGAACTCCAATGACTGAGTCAAACAAGGCTTTGACATGCATTACGGAGTCCTAAATCAATCGGGTGTAACACGAGACATAATTCCAACGACTGAGTCGGGCAGAGCCGACATGCGTTACGGAAATCCTAAATCGATCGTGTAGGGTAATAGCAGGGTTATAGTACTTACAACGAGGCAGAGCTTTGCTTGTTAGGGGGTATTTGGCTATAGTTTTAGCCTATAGACGTTGAGAGAGAAATCAGAGAAAATGAACAAGTTGAAATGCCGTCTTCTGCTCCTTTTATAGCTGATCGGGCAGTCTGTCGCGCCCCGCGACGGACTCCTCTTCATCTTTCGCGCCCCGCCAGAGCCCCGGAAGCGGCGATAGGGTTGCTGAGTCATGAGGTAGTGTCGACACGTGTCCTGACACGTGGCATTCAGAGTGTCCGCCAAGCAACAGGCTGTCGCGCCCCGCGACGGCTTTGTCTTCATCTGTCGCGGCCCGCAAGCGACTCTTGAATCTTGTTTTTCTTGATTTTTACATGCAAAATGGTATTTCGGGTCCGTTTCTTGTATACAGGGTGTATTTGGGAGCGTTTAGGGTCGTTTCTCGAGGGTTGTTACAGCGGTTACCTATAAACTCTTTGGTGATCGTGTAGATGGTCGACATTATGCCTATTATGATCTGGTTGGGAGACAAATGGTATTCCCTCAAATATTTTTCTTTCATTCTATAGCTTAAGTATATATTTTAGAAGTAAAACTATATAATTAGTTGTAACACACAATTGATATTTTTTGGATTGCAGAGATGTTTATGAGGTTTGAAGACATTGAGGTGGATGATGATATGAGGTAGGAGTTTCCTTGCCCCTTTTGCACTGGTTATTTTGATATAGTTGAAGTGTGTTGTCATATGAGAATCATTCTGAGTCTAAGAATGAGGTATTGTTTTTGTTTATACGTTTGTTTAAAAATGCTTTGTGTGAATGTGTTCTACGTTTGTTGTAGTGGCAATTTAGATATAATTCTTTCTTCCAAAGGCAACACATGCTGGTGTATATATCAAGTTCATTTTAGGGTTAGCATAAACTACTAAATATCATATATCTTACAACTAGGATTTGCATACTTGTTTCACTTAATGATCCTGTCCTTGAGAACTCTATTTTTATTTTTTATTTAAAATAGGATAGCTCCTCTTTAGTTAAAATGAACATTGTTGTGGCCAACTGGCCATTCTTCTTTTGTTTCTTTATGGTAGACTGCGGTTAGCAATATTAGAAGCTTCTCTATTGATTTGTGATTTACTTGAAACAAATATATATAATGACTGATCAAATGATTATAATGCAGGGGTCGCAAAATATGAAAAGCTCCTAGGATAATTCAAAATTGTATTTAGTATGACTATCGCAAATGTGTTTAAAGATGGTTCAACACGAAGGAGATTTTCTTCCAGGTTTGTCTTCAACAAAAAAACAATTTGCTTATTAATATTTTCTTTTGGAAGGCTGGAATTTGAGAGTTCGCTTTAGCTAACCCAATTCCACTGATCAGAGGTACTTAAAAAACCACCCAATCTTTGGTTGAATAGCTTAAACTAGCGACAAAAGATGTGAGGTTGCCTTTTATTAATTGCTCTTACATCGACCTTGATAACTATATTTACGAGAGCTAATCGATATAACATTAACTGTGAAATTTCATGTTGAATATGGTGATTTGGTTAATGCGGTGCCAGTGATGTGGGAATATGATTGCTGAGAAAGAATTAACATGGGAATCAATATAACCGCATGAAGATTTGCAAGAGGTTGATGAAGGCAATGAAGTTTGGAGTTTTTATTCAAAAGTTTGTTAGTTTTATGTTTCATATGTTTAATAATTAGATTTAATTTGATACTTATTAGATATTTGTTTGAAAAAGTACGAATATTTGGAAGATGATGTAGCTTTTAATCGAACTGATGATGTTATGATTTCTACGTTTTATAGTTATATTTTTATTTTATGCTATGAATAAATAGTAAATTTAATTAGTTAAACTTAATATGATAAACGGCTATAATAGCATTTAATTTGATGTGATTTTTATGGCAAAAATCATGTGCCACTAAAGTTTGTAGTGGCAGATAAAAAAATACCACAAAAAGTCTAAATGTTTATCGTGGCAGATTAAAAAGAGCCAGTAAAAGGCTATAGTGGCACCACTTCTAGTAGCACTTTTTTGTGTGCCGCTCATTCTAACAAGGCTCTTTAGTGGCATTTTTTGGGTTTTTTGTGGCACTTATAGTATGCCACTGAATGGCATTTTTTGTAGTGCTTGAACCACAAGTCTGGCTTTGTTTTTGATAACAATGTCCCTTTCATTTGTTTTGTTTTAAAAGACCCATTTTGTACCAATTGGACATGTATCCTTTGGTAATGGAACAAGTTCCCACACTTGTTGTCTTTTAACCCTGAATGAGCTCTTCGTGCATGGTCTCTACCCAGCTATTGTCTTTTAATGTCTCTTGGTATTTGATAGGTTGGATTAGTGATAGAAAACCAGCAAATAGGCATACATTTGAGGTTTGGCTTCTTGTGAGCACTCTTGCATTGATGTCACCTATAACTTGTTCGGAATAATGGAATTTTGTAGCGAGGGGCATAATTGGGAATTTTGTGGTGAAACCTCTGTTGCCATTATGTTATGGTCAATAGTGGTTTGGAATGGTGGCCGTGGAATTGGTCCAAGTGGGGAATTTGTTGTGGAGGATAGACTAGTGGTTTGATCACATGCATAATCAATGGTTTGCGGTTGACTTTGGTCAACAAGGATTCCAATTGTTGTGGACTAACTATTATTCTGTCCAGATGAACTTTGTGAATCAGAGATGACTTTGTATTGAACAGGCATCTCAATGTCAAATCTGTAATCCTGTTGTGTTGCATTTGGTTTACCTGGATCAACAACCACTTTTGTAGTAACTTCTTCAAATTTGAATTTATCAAGATCAAAAAGTTCTGCTGGATTTTTAGGGATTTTCAAAGAAGAACTTTACATTCAAAGTTTCTTTATAGTCATAGTTCTTGTGTTAAACACTTTTTAGGCCTTGGCTGTAGAAGAATATCCCAAGAAATACCCACAATCAATTTTGGCTTTAAATTTTGATATTGAATCTTTGAGATAAAAAATGAAGCATGGACAACCAAAGATTTTGAAAAATGAGATTAGTGGTTTGATTTTGAACAAAATTTCATAGGCAGTTTTTTTAATGCCTAGGATTAATTAAGACTCTATTATGAACATAGCATGCAATATTCACAGCCCCTGCCCAGAAAGACAATGGCAGGCCAGAGTCTACAAGCATAGTTCTAAAAGCCTCAATTAGGGTTCTTTTTTTTCTTTTAACAACCCCATTTTATTCAGGTGTTCTAGGAATACCGAATTGTCTCACTATTCCTTTTGAAATGCAGAATTCATCAATCTCTTGGTTTCTGAATTCTATCTCATCTTCACAAGCAAATCACATTGTTTTTTCAATTTTTATGATAAATTCTTTTAGAATACCTGCAGTCTCATCTTTGGAGTGTAAAAAGTAGGTCCATGTAAAACTAGAAAAATCATCAACTATTACCAAACAATATCTCTTTTTCCTAAGCTCGTGATTTTTACTGGGCCAAACAAATCCATATGTATCATTTGTAAGCATTAAGTTGTTTTGGACTCCCTAATGGGTTTCTATGATGCTTTATGTTGTTTACCTTTTAGGCAAGAAACACAATGTTCATCACCCTTGAATTGTTTGATTGGTAGACCTCTAACAAGATTTTGTTTTGTCGGGGTGTTAATTGTTTTCAAATTAACATGTCCCAACCTTCTATGCCATAACTCTATTTCTTTTGTTGAAGCAACAGAGAATAGGCATACATCTGCTTTGAGTTATCTTTTTAAATTTCCACTACATAAACATTGCCACTTCTGTGAGCAATAATTAACATCTGAGGGTGATTGCATGTACCTGTGCGTTTGGGTTAGGTTCAGTGTTGCTTGGACGTGTGCCTTGAGGCCTTTTAGAAAGTGTTTTTGTCATTTGACCTGTAGCTTTGGTATTAGTAAAAATGTGTACAAGATGTGGTTGTAGGGTTTTTCTTATAGTTTTATGGAATTTTATGTAGTAATTTTTCCGTTCCAAAAAATTTCAATTTTGATTTTTGTTGATTAAATTAAAGTACTGTTCCAATCTCAAATTGATACAATAGTTTTAGATTCTAGTATTTTTTTTTTTTTTTTGTGTAGTAGAACAATTACGTTACCACCATGAAAGTGATTATTATCAAATTTCAATGGAAATCAACGAAATACTTTCACACTTGAAGCTATAGATGTTAAAGGATATTGTAATTTATTGTTTCATATAGTAAAGAGAAAAACAACTTTGATTTTAATGGAAATGTATTTGCGATGCATATATATATTGAGATGCTTATTAAATATTTGTTAAAGAATGATGTTGAGATTTGGTTTGTGCAAAGAGGTTAAACTGTACCAAATCGAACCAAGACAAACCAAGCCTGACCTGAAAACCAAAAACATATATAAGCTATGACCGAAGACTGGACCTAAGTGTGCAAGTCAGGTTTCTTTCTTCCATAAGTACGGGTCTTTGGTTTTCAAGCATAGTCTGAGACCAATTCTTAATCTTTACTGTTAATAGGGGTGTTTGCGATCTGGTTTTGACGGTAAACCGTTAGTAATGGTTTTTGGTCATCAAAAACCGAAAGCAAACCATTTAAAATTGAAACCGGACCAAATCGAATTTTTACTAATGGTTTGGTAACGGTTTATTTCACCATTTGCTCTTATTGGCACTTTATAAAAACTGCATAAAATATAAAATGCATAAAACAAGCTTTTCAAAGTTCAAAATGCATAAAACAAGCGGATTGATAGTCTGATACTAATTACTCAATAAGGGAGTTAGTGTTTAGTAAAGGTGCATCATGGAAGTAGCTGATTAAAAAAATTTACCCGACTTGGGGTTAGATGAAATTAGAAGCCCATAACATAGTAAAACAAACAGAACCAACTTCGGCCTTAGATTGTGGAAGCCTAATACATTTCAAGTAAGAAATTACTTAGCCTAGATTTAGTTTAATCAAACCTAATAAAAAATATTGATAATTAGATAATGTAACATGAAATATATAAAAAAACTAAAATACATAACGTCAAATCCCTATGGCCGGTTCGGTTTTATACAGCCGGTTTCTTGTAGAAATCGTAGACCAAGCCGTTTGCTACGTTTGAAATCGAGCAACCAAAAGTTAAAGAAAAAAGTGACCGTGAAACCAAACCGATGATCGGTTTGAACGGTTTCACAGGTTGAAACCAAACCATGGTTACCCATAAACTCTTTGGTGATCATGTAGATGGTCGACATTATGCCCATTATGATCTGGTTGGGAGAAAAATGGTATTTCCTCAAATATTTTTCTTTCATTCTATATCTTAAGTATATATTTTAGAATTAAAACTATATAATCAGTTGTAACACACAATTGATATTTTTTAGATTGAAGAGATGTTTATGAGGTTTGAAGACATTGAGGTGGATGATGATATGAGGTAGGAGTTTCCTTGCCCCTTTTGCACTGGTTATTTTGATATAGTTGAAGTGTGTTGTCATATGAGCATCATTCTGAGTCTAAGAATGAGGTATTGTTTTTGTTTGTACGTTTGTTTAAAGTTTAGTTGTGTTTAATTTTTGTTGATGTTTTAAGTAGGATCATAGGCATGTTATGATAATTGTTGGGTGCTCTTTAATGGATTAAAATTTGTGCTTTTATAGGTGTAAAATTTGTGCTTTTATAGGTGTGTCCGTTTTGTGCAATGAGGGTGGGGGTAGACATGGTAGCACATATAAATTAATAGCAAGGAAACACATTTAAGATATCATTTTTTTGTTTTCATGGTGGTAATTAATAACAAATTACATCTGTTTGTTTAGAGTTGTGATTAGCTATGTTGTTTCGAATTGTTTGGTTGAGCTTTTAAAGTCTTTGAAGGCTGTAAAAGAGTTACTTAACCCATGTGATAAAAAGCTTCCTAAACCAAGTTGTTGTGGGTTCAAATTCTGCAAAGATCATGTTTAGTGTGATTTTAGCCGTTAAAAAAGTCTTTCTAAACCAACCCAAAGTATGTTTATCCTTTTTGAACATTCGAAGATCTGTAGCTATCCATAGCAAAGCGCGGGTACACTTACTAGTTAATTTCATGTTTTAACTTTTTATATATGTAGTGCACATTATTTTATTATTTGTATCTTGAATAACATCCCCATTGTTTGCATATACTATTTTATGTTTTTAACATGTAATGGCAACATGTTATAGCTACTTTGGCATTGGACAGAGTGCTGCAACTACAGGGTATTTTACTTAAGCTAGGTTAAAATGCTTTGTGTGAATGTGTTCTGGTTTTGTTGCAGTGGCAATTTAGATATAATTCTTTCTTCCAAAGGCAACAGATGCTGGTGTATATCAAGTTCATTTTAGGGTTAGCATAAACTACTAAATATCATATATTTTACAACTAGGATTTGCATACTTGTTTCATTTAACGGTCCTGTCCTTGAGAAATCTATTTTTATTTTTTTATTTAAAATAGGATAGCTCCTCTTTAGTTAAAATGAACATTGTTGTCGCCAACTGGCCATTCCGCTTTTGTTTCTTTATGGTAGACTGCGGTTAGCAATATTAGAAGCTTCTCTATTGATTTGTGATTTACTTGAAACAAATATATATAATGACTGATCAAATGATTATTATGCAGGGGTTGCAAAATATAAAAAGCTCCTAGGATAATTCAAAATTGTATTTAGTATGACTATCGCAAATGTGTTTAAAGATGGTTCAACACGAAGGAGATTTTCTTCCAGGTTTGTCTTCAACAAACAAACAATTTGCTTATTAATATTTTATTTTGGAAGGCTGGAATTTGAGAATTCGCTTTAGCTAACCCAATTCCACTGATCAAAGGTACTGAAAAAACCACCCAATCTTTGGTTGAATAGCTTAAACTAGCGACAAAAGATGTGAGGTTGCCTTTTATTAATTACTCTTACATCGACCTTGATAACTATATTTACGAGAGCTAATCGATATAACATTAACTGTGAAATTTCAGGTTGAATATGGTGAGTTTGTTAATGTGGCGCCAGTGATGTGGGAATATGAATGCTGAGAAAGAATTAAGATGGGAATCAATATAACCGCATGAAGATTTGCAAGAGGTTGATGAAGGCAATGAAGTTTTGAGTTTTTATTCAAAAGTTTGTTAGTTTTTTGTTTCATATGTTTAATAATTAGAGTTCGTTTGACACTTATTAGATATTTGTTTGAAAAGGTATGAATATTTGGAAGATGATCTAGCTTTTAATCGAACTGATGATGTTATGATTTCTACGTTTTATAGTTATATTTTTATTTTATGCTATTAATAAATAGTAAATTTAATTAGTTAATCTAAATATGATAAACGACTATAATAGCATTTAATTTAATGTGATTTTTATGGCAAAAATTATGTGCCACTAAAGTTTGTAGTGGCAGATAAAAAAATGCTACTAAAAGTCTAAATGTTTAGCGTGGCAGATTAAAAAGAGCTACTAAAAGGCTATAGTGGCACCACTTCTAGTGGCACTTTTTTGTGTGCCGTTCATTCAAACAAGGCTCTTTAGTGGCACTTTTTGGGTTTATTGTGGCACTTATAGTATGCCACTGAATGGCATTTTTTGTAGTGCTTGAACCATAAGCCTGGCTTTGTTTTTGATAGCAATGCCCCTTTCATTTGTTTTGTTTTAAAAGACCCATTTTGTACCAATTGGACATGTATCCTTTGGTAATGGAACAAGTTCCCACACTTGTTGTCTTTTAAACCTGAAGGAGCTCTTCGTGCATGGCCTTTACCTAGCTATTGTCTTTTAATGTCTCTTGGTATTTGATAGGTTGGATTAGTGATAGAAAACCAGCAAATAGGCATACATTTGAGGTTTGGCTTCTTGTGAGCACTCTTGCATTGAAGTCACCTATAACTTTTTCGGAATAATGGAATTTTGTAGTGAGGGGCATAATTGGGAATTTTGTGGTGAAACCTCTGTTGCCATTATGTTATGGTCAATAGTGGTTTGGAATGGTGGTCGTGGAATTGGTCCAAGTGGGGAATTTGTTATGGAGGATAGACTAGTGGTTTGACCACATGCATAATCAATGGTTTGTGGTTGACTTTGGTCAACAAGGATTCCAATTGTTGTGGACTGACTATTATTCTGTCCAGATGAACTTTGTGAATCAGAGATGACTTTGTATTGAACTGGCATCTCAATGTCAAATCTGTAATCCTGTTGTGTTGCATTTGGTTTAACTGCGTCAACAACCACTTTTGTAGTAACTTCTTCAAATTTGAATTTATCAAGATCAAAAAGTTCTGCTGGATTTTTAGGGATTTTCCAAGAAGAACTTTACATTCAAAGTTTCTTTTATAGTCATAGTTCTTGTGTTAAACACTTTTTAGGCCTTGGCTATTGAAGAATATCCCAAGAAATATCCATAATCAATTTTTGCTTTAAATTTTGAGATTGAATCTTTGAGATAAAAAATGAAGCATGGACAACCAAAGATTTTGAAAAATGAGATTAGTAGTTTGATTTTGAACAAAATTTCATAGGCAGTTTTTTTAATGCCTAGGATTAATTAAGACTCTATTATGAACATAGGATGCAGTATTCACAGCCCCTGCCCAGAAAGACAATGGCAGGCCAGAGTCTGCAAGCATAGTTCTAAAAGCCTCAATTAGGGTTCTGTTTTTTCTTTCAACAACCCCATTTTATTCAGGTGTTCTAGGAATACCGAATTGTCTCACTATTCCTTTTGAAATGCAAAATTCATCAATCTCTTGGTTTCTGAATTCTATCTCATTGTCACTCCTGAGAATCTTCACAAGCAAATCACATTGTTTTTCAATTTTTATGATAAATTCTTTTAGAATACCCTCAGTCTCATCTTTGGAGTGTAAAAATTAGGTCCATGTAAACCTAGAAAAATCATCAACTATTACCAAACAATATCTCTTTTTCTTAAGCTCATGATTTTTACTGGGCCAAACAAATCCATATGCACCATTTGTAAGCATTAGGTTGTTTTGGACTCCCTAATGGGTTTGTATGATGCTTTATGTTGTTTACCTTTTAGGCAAGAAACACAATGTTCATCACCCTTGAATTGTTTGATTGGTAGACCTTTAACAAGATTTTGTTTTGTCAGGGTGTTAATTGTTTTCAAATTAACATGTCCCAACCTTCTATGCCATAACTCTATTTCTTTTGTTGAAGCAACAGAGAATAGGCATACATCTGCTTTGGGTTATCTTTTTAAATTTCTACTACATAAACATTGCCACTTCTGTGAGCAACAACATCTGAGGGTGATTGCATGTACCTAGGTGTTTGGGCTAGGTTCAGTGTTGCTCTCGATGCGTATGTCAGCTTCGTGTTGAGAAAAGGCAGGTGATTGTGTCTTCGAACCTGGATAAATCGTTAGAGGAACCATTATTCTAATATTAGGGACGAGGAGCAAACTACTGCTCGTTCGTTTGAAAATTGTTCCTTTAGTTAAAATATTGTTGATTATTATTATTATTATTATTATTATTATTATTATTATTATCATTATTAGGTTCCTTAAAGCTGAAGTTTAGGTGGTTTCTCCATTCGAGGTTATAGGTGTTGCTGAAAGGACCTTGTGGTCGAGGTATGTTGTTTACAAAGTTGACTTCTTCATGCTGGTTATTGACTTCTTGGGCACAACTCAAGTTTTCATGCGGTCCCTCGCATCCTTCGTAAGCCATAACTGCAGAAGTAGATTTACTCGCTTCAAGCTTTTTAATTTTGTTATTAAAGCTTCGATTTGTGCTTGAAGCGAGGTGGTCTCGTCAACTTTGTATGCATTGGGGGATTTCATTTTGACATTTCTAGGTGTTTGCGAGCTGGTTTGGGCTATTTCTTCAATCTTCGTGAATACTTCAGCAGGGTGCCTATTTCCTAGAATTCCCCAGAGTTGGAATCTAGGATTTGGCGGGTTTGGGGTAATAGCCTATTCTAGAAGATGTAAACCTGTCGCCATACTTCTAGTCCATGGTGCGGACATTTTCTTAAATGTTCTTTAAACCGTTCCCATGTTTCGTATAAAGATTCCCCATTCTCTAGAAGTAAAGACTTAATTTTAGTCATTAACTTAGCAATTTTAATAGGTAGGAAATATTTATAAAGAAATTTTTGAACAAAGGATTCCCAAGTGGTTATAGAACCATTGGGAAGGCTATTTAGCAATGCTATGCTCGGACCTATAATAAAAATGGGAACACGCGGAGTCTAATGGTGCCGTCTGAAACACCATTAATGTTAAAAGTTTCACACATTTCCAAAATGTTGGAAATATGGAGGGTCTTCGTTTGGTAGGCCATAGAAAGTAGACGAGTTCTAAAGCATATGGATAAGAGGTAGTTTTAGATCAAAGTTGTTTGCGTTCACCTTAGGGACGGCAATTGTTGCCCTAAAATTATCCAAGGTTGTACTTAGAAAGTCCATAAGGGTTCTTTCCTCCGCATTTGGTTTTATAGTTACTTCAGCCACGAGTTCGTTTCTTTGATGAAGTCTGCTACAAAAATATTGTTCTGGCTCGTCGATGGATGGGTATGGCTCTGAATCTCTCGAAGGGGTGGAGGTCATGCACTACCTGCAACAAGAGACAAAAAAGAACGTGTAAAATGTTCCAAAAGAATTAAAAAATGAAAGTTCAAATTTTGTTAGGTGTCGAGGCACAACCCGTGTCGGGGGGGGGGGGGGGGTGGAATGTAGAATAAAGTAGGCTTTTAACGGTTATTAAGACTAAGTTGTTAGCTTGGACTTTTACCAAGATCTATGTATCCCCTGCAACGGCGCCAAAAACTTGACGTGGTGTAGTGTGCACGTAAAAAGTGGTATATTTTTAGTCGTTTTATGCATCGTCTCAATTTTAATATTTATAAAAGCCTGATAAACTACAATCATACTACACTTCACATTGGGCAAGTGCACCCATCGTTGGCATAATATAGTGATGGTAAGATACCGAGTCGTCCCAGGATACAACGAGTTTTAGTACATAGTCTTCGTTAGCGTCTAGTCAAACAAAAAAGGTTAAAAACGACTGAATATAAAAATGAACAGGTAAATAAAAAGATAGTAATCAATGATTAGAAAAAAGGGGTGTTTAGGATCAACTTACCTCTTAATGCTTTGTTAACTAAATCTCACCATGGGGTAACAAGGGCTCGATTGTCAGACAAGGAGCTAGGTGTCTTAATGCATAAAGCTATGTAATACCTAGGTCGGGAACCTAGCACACTCAACCAGATTGCTTTGAATTAGCTGGGAAACACCACTTAACGTTGGATCAAACCATAGTGATATTGCCCAATCAGCAAGGAAAGTATATACAACTATGATTTAGTATTAGTTAATTAAATAGTTTAAAGGGTTTAAACTACGTGTCATTATGATTCCCTCGGTGAGTTGTCAATTCCCGTAAGGTAGTTACTTTTATAAAAACCAAGTCCTTTATGCTTTGGTACTAGCGTCACACAAAGGAAAGAGCTTACCAACCATAGTCCCATTCCAAAACCTTTAACCTCCTTTCGGATCACCAATATGTTTTGACTCTACATAGACATAGAAAACATCAACGACCCAAGTTATTAACGATACAAGAGTGTTGGTAGATTTTAAGGGTTAAGTAGACAGACTAATGACCAAAGTTAATGGCGACACTAATATTTCACTCTCTTTCAATAAACTATTAATTAACCAAAGTCATTAACACACACACACCTTATTCACCCATGGTTTGCCTTCGTTAACTCCCGCATCAAGGGGGTAAGTTCCCCTAAACACCCTCAAGAAACTTAGCCAAGCATGGTCATGGAACTAGTTTTCATTAAACTTAAAAAGATTATATTAATCATCAGAAGCTTGATTACACTAATGATTCTTGTGTTTTCCATAATGAATACAATGACTAGAGATAGTGGGTAGAAGAGAAATGTGTTGTAGAGAAGAGAGGAGAGAATGAACAAGCGAAAATGGTGAAAATGGCCTTATATATATAGGCATTTTGACGCCCCGACACAAGGCGTACCTGGAAGGCACATGTCGTGTCTGGCCATATGACTTATTGTATCCAGTTAACGAGGCACGAGTTGTATCCGCATACAGGGGTTTGTCTGCCAGACACGAGCCGTGCTCAACTTTGTGGGTCCTTCGGATGTCCCAAATCTTCCTGAAGTCACTTTTTTCGTTTTGTGCCGAGACACCAAGTGTGCCTTCAAGGCATGGGGCGTGTCTTGACTTTTCTTTTCTGGGCTTTGTTATGTGATCTTCTGGAGGCACTGGTAGTTTCTGGATCTGAGACATGGTGCGTGTCTGGACATCTTTTCTTTATTTCTTCAGATTTTCGCCCTTTTTTGTTTCCTTTGTTCAATTTGGATTCGTTTTGTCCTCAAAATAAGAAATAAACCAAAATAAGTGTACTTTAAATATTTTTTTAACAGAACTTAAGAAAAAGTGGGTGTAAATTGATATTAAAAGATATGCACTTTTACTTATATCAGGGTGCTGTAGGGCGTTATGATACGTTGGTCCTAGTAACCTTAATGAAGGAAGATAAGATGTCAGGACAAGATAATACATATATAAGGTTTATATGTACGTATGTATTATAACGTTATTAACCGTATTGTTATGAGACTGGGAATGAAAGTGCAAATATGTTAAGGATGAATGCATGGGAGTCGAAAGTTGGAATTCAGAGATTGGATCCGAGATTGTTACTAGACGGGATTCGAACTTGTGGATATATTTTGACGTGATAATTGAGTTTCATTAGCTGTTATTTCCACGTTATTCAAGAATTACATGAAGTCACTTACTTAATAACGATGTGTTTATGTGGTGAATGCAGGTTATTCGGGTCAATTAATATCGAGTTAGGACGCGGTTAGTATGGAAGCATGGTCACGTAGTCATTTGACGGCATGTTTCAATGCAAGTAATAAGAAGGAAGGTGTAACACCCAAAATATTTATATACAATTAATTTTTAAGATTATGGTGCATTAGAAGTTGTACTCTAAGCATATATTATTGGACATTGTTTTTTTTTTTACTTAATTTTTAACATTATGGTGCATTAATTAGAAGTTGTACTCTAAGCATATATTATTGGACATTGTTTTTTTTTACTTAATTTTTAAATTATGGTGCATTAATTAGAAGTTGTACTCTAAGCATATATTCTTGGACATTGGTTTTTTTTACAAAACAACTAGCTGGTGTGTGTTATTGTTTTGGGCCAACTCTCTTTAATTGTACGGGTACCCATTATCCCCGCTTTTTGGTAGCTGTATCGGAACGGTACCAGTATTTACAGGAAAAACACCGGTAAATACCGGTACCCACTTTTCTCGTTTTTTGGTACCGGTACTTTGGGTATCGGTACCGGTTCAATACTGAACATGTACCGTGCTCATCCCTAATCAACATCAAGTATTTGTATTTCCCTCCACAAGACATTTGGAAATACAATGTGTTCGTTTGGATATCTAACTTGATACAAAGGTGTGTAGTTAATCCTTAGGTTTGTGGTTTTAAAACGCAACGAGCGGGTCGATAGAGAAGTATAAAATAGATTCATTGCGCCGTAATTTGTAAGGCCCTATCCTTATAAAGTAGATTCATTGTGTCGTAATTTGTAAGACCCTAGCCGCAACGCGGCGGATCTTACATCTAGTTTGTAAAATGGTTTTAATGAAAGAAATTTTATAGTTGACATTTCTGATGCATGTTTCCATTAAATTGATTTTAGGGTGTAATATGTAATGCGTGACCGTCGCGTTTGACTTTATATTTTGGTGTAAATTTTGTTTGAATAATTTGGTTTTCGTGGCCACGCGATTTTTTTATCGTCATGTACATGATTTGCTTATGTTTATTTACGTTTCAAATCCGCCGTGGAGTGGATGATAACCCACTAGTTAATTATATATCATGATTTTTTTGTAGCCTAAATAATTATCTAACATGTGATAATACTGTAAGAAAGGTTTGCGAAAATAACACTTGTGGTTAAGAAATTACAGGAGATTTGAAATGAGAATCATACAATGTTTTGTGTACGTGTTGTTGGTTCAGTTCTGTTTAATCATAATGGAAAACATGAAAACATACCTGTTACAGCAGACAGTGCAGTGGAGAATCCAGTCGGAGAAGATGACATCGAGTTCGACATATTTGTCAGTGTGATCTGGTTCCTCCTTAGGGTGCTGACTGATGATGGTGATAATGAGAACCGAATAGGGGATTCGGTTATGGAGAAGAGGTTTCGATTATGATGTTATGCTTATGGGGTTTTTTTGTGTCTAACTGTGTAACTGAGTAACCCTTTAACCTCTACATAATTCTCCTTATATAAGCACCCAGGAGGAAACCTAATTAGTTAATAAGGGTAGCCTGATCAGGAGTTAACACTCATTTTAGCCTTAAACAAGTACTATAGCAGAGAAATACAGCCGTTGAATCATTATGCGACTCAGGACCCCCATTAATCATACTATAGCCTTAATTTAAAACCTAATCGTTATGATCAAAATACGCATAAGCCCTTTGTTTGATTTGTAACTTTATTTGTCTATATGCCATTATACCGGTTGAACATATTCTAAGAGACATACAAAATCAAATTGAGGAAATTTCATTAACATAAAACATAAGCTAGTACAATATGCTTAAATAAGGTCTTTACTAAATCCCATATTCCGAACATGTTCTTCGTAAACCTTAGGAGGGAGACCTTTAGTCATCGGATCCGCAAGCATATCTTTAGTACTAATATACTCGATACAAATATTATTTTCCTCAACTCGTTCACGTACGAACAGATATTTTGTATCAAGATATAAACCAGCTCCAGTCGAACTGTTACTGTTCAAGAAACTAACGGCAGCTGAATTATCACAATAAAGCTTCAATGGTCTAGAAATGGAATTAACGATTTTGAGTCCAGTGATCAGATTTCTAAGCAACATTCCATGACAGGTTGCGTTATAAACAACAATGTACTCTGCCATCATAGTGGAAGTTGTGGTCAACTGTTGTTTATGACTCTTCCATGAAATAGGGCCGCCTGCTAACATAAAGATATAGCCCGAAGTGGATTTCTTGTCATCTTTGCATTTGGCAAAGTCAGAATCAGAATAGCCCACCACTTCTAAATGATCACTTCTTCTATATGTCAGTTTATAGTCTTTCGTCCCTTGCTGATATCGAAGTACCTTCTTAGCTGCTTTCCAGTGATCTAGGCCAGGATTAGTCTGATAACGGCCTAGCATTCCAGCAATATAAGCGATATCTGGGCGAGTACAGACTTGAGCATACATCAGGCTCCTGACTACTGACGCGTAAGGTATCTGGCTCATTTGCTCCTTCTCAACCTCTGTTGTCGGACACTGGAATGAACGGAAAACATCTCCCTTAACTACTGGAGCGACGGAGGGTTTGCACTGTTGCATGTTATAACGTGTAAGGACACGATCTATGTAAATCTTTTGAGACAATCCTAAGATCCCTTTGTGTCTATCTCGGTGGATTTCGATGCCAATGACGTAAGAAGCATCTCCGAGATCCTTCATGTCGAAGTTATGCGAGAGTAACCGCTTCGACTCATGCAACATGTCTAAACTATTACTTGCCAATAGAATATCATCTACGTAAAGGACAAGTATAGTAAAGTTGCTCCCACTCATCTTGAGGTAGGTGCATTGATCCACTTGATTCTTCATAAAACCTTGTTTCTTCATGACTTCATCAAACTTGAGGTACCACTGACGTGATGCTTGTTTTAACCCGTAAATGGATTTCTTCAACTTACAGACTAGATGCTCCTGACCCTCAGGTTTAAAGCCTTCAGGTTGTTTCATGTAAACATCTCCGTCTAAGTCTCCGTTAAGGAAAGCGGTTTTAACGTCCATCTGATGTAACTCTAAATCAAAATGAGCTACTAGGGCCATGACGATCCTTAATGAATCTTTACGAGAGACAGGTGAAAACGTCTCTTGATAATCAATTCCCTCTTTCTGAGTGTAGCCCTTTGCAACCAATCTCGCTTTGTAGCGTTCAACGTTCCCATTCGGATCCAGTTTTGTTTTGAACACCCATTTGCATCCTACGGGTTTGACACCGTTGGGTAATTCTACCAAATCCCAAATGTCATTTTTCTTCATGGATTCAAGCTCTTCAATCATTGCTTTATTCCATTCAGAAGACTGATCACTGCTAATGGCTTCATTGTAAGAGATAGGATCATTGAGCTTTCCGGGATCCATTTCAGTCAGGTAGGTAACATAATCATCCCAATTAGTAGGCCTTCTTTGCCTAGATGACCTCCTGAGTGGATTATCGGGTTCAGCGTTGTCTTGGTTTTGAGCGTTTGATGTACCTTCGTCATGAGGTATAATGGGTTCTGATTATAAAGGTAAATTTGGAGTTGGTGCAGTAGCTTCAGGTGCAGTAGTTGCATTGGGTACAAGAGGAGTAATCGGAGTAATGGTAAGCGACGAGTCTCTCCCCCCCGCGTCTTGTACTTCTTGCAATTCTTCGTAAGGGTTGGTACTGCTCCCACTGACCTTGACATCCTCCAGGAACGCAGCACGCTTGGTTTCAACAATACGGGTGACATGAGAAGGACAATAGAAATGATAACCCTTTGAATTATCAGGATACCCGATAAAGAAACAGGTAACTGTTTTAGGGTCAAGTTTCCTTAGGAAAGGATTATAAAGTTTTGCTTCAGCAATGCAGCCCCATACTTTCATATATTTAAGACTCGGTTTCCTTCCCGTCCAAAGTTCATAAGGAGTTTTAGGGACAGACTTAGAAGGAACTCTATTGAGTTTATGAACAGCTGCTTTTAACGCTTCAGTCCAGAGGAATAATGGTAAATTAGTGTTGGCTAACATACTACGCACCATGTTCATAAGGGTACGATTTCTTTGTTCAGCGACACCGTTCTGCTGAGGTGTACCAGGCATGGTGTATTGGTTCACAATCCCCTGGCCCTTACAAAACTCATAAAATGGACCAGGAGCTTGACCCACTTCAGTATGTCTTCCATAATATTCACCGCTTCTATCTGATCTCACAACTTTAATCTGACGATCTAATTGCTTTTCAACTTCAGCCTTATAATCTTTAAAAGTTGTAAGAGATTCAGATTTCTCCTTAATTAGATACAAGTACATGTAACGAGAATAATCATCAATAAAAGTGATAAATGAAGTATGTCCTGTTATGCCAGCGATTTGGTAGGGACCACTAATGTCAGTGTGAATGAGTTCTAATAAATTAGAGCTCCTAGTGGCACCTTTCTTATTCGCTAATGTCATTTTACCTTTAAGACATTTGACACATGTTCCAAAATCAGAAAAATCGAGGGGAGGTAAGACTTCATCCTTTACAAGATGATTTAATCGTTCTTTTGAGATGTGGCCTAAACGCTGATGCCACAACATGGATGAAGTCTCTAAGTCTCGTTTCTCTTTCATCTTTGTGAGTGATTCATTAATGTTATATGACAACAAAGATTTGGAAAAGCCATCATCTAGTTCTAATCTATAGAGACCACCATCCAGAATACCAGTACCATAAAGAACAGAATCATAGAGGATAGAGAGTTTGCGATGACCATGGGAAACAATAAAACCGTCCATGTCTAACTTTGGTCCTGATACAAGGTTCCTAGTTACCTCAGGAACATATAAGGTATCATAAAGTTTAATACATAAACCAGTTTTCATAACTAATTGTAATGTTCCTATGGCCTTCACTTCTAATTCTCAATCATCCCCAACCTTAAGCGTTCTTTGGTTTCTTTCCAGCTTTCGGATTGTAAGGAATCCCTGAGTTGAATTGGTAACATGAACCATAGAACCAGAATCAAACCACCAAGAATTAGCAGGAACACTTAAATTATAGGACTCAAGTATCATAAAATAATCGTTACCTTTCTTAGCCAGCCACTCCTTAAAGTCACGGCATTCCTTCTGCATGTGTCCTGTCTTTTTACAGAACTTGCAGCGGATACTGCCTAAGGAGTTCTTAGAGCTGGAAGGTGCACTTGTATTAGGATTTGGCCTTTGGACTTTAGAAGCATCCTTCCTTAGATGATTGTTCTTCCTTTTCTTAGAGTTGGAGGTGGTAAAGTTAGCAACATCAGTAGTGCGATCCATCCTCATATGCTCTTCCTCCTGTACGCACATAGCGACCAGCTCACTCATCGTCCGTTTGTCCTTCTGAGTGTTGTAATTGATCTTGAATGCTTCAAAGAATGAAGGAAGCGAAGTAATGATGAAATGAACGAGGAAACCATCACTGATTTCCATTTCCAGCCCCTTCAGCTTATTGGCCATGTCATTCATCATCATGATGTGCTCGCGAATGCCGCTCCTCCCATCATACTTAGTTGTCACCAGCTTGAGAATAAGAGTACTAGTGTGTGCTTTAGACGTCCCCTTGAACTGCGCCTCCACAGAAGCCAAGTAGGTTTTAGCATCTTCAGAATCAGGAATGGCTCCCCTGATTGCATTGCTTATGGATTGCTTCATGAACATGAGAGACATGCGGTTACACCTAGTCCAATTTTCATGAGTTAACTGATGAGCAGCAGTACTTTGTGGAGTAAGGTCCGCTGGCTTATCCTCTCCTAGAGCATAGTCAAAATCCAGCAATCCAAGTGTAAGCATGAGAGCATCCTTCCATGCAGCAAAGTTATCACCAGTCAAAGGTGGAATCCCGCAATTGGGCGCTGATAGTGGAAATAAGATGAGCAAGTTATGATACTAAGGAAGAAGTCCTAATGTGATCTAAGGGCACGTTAAACTAAGGCAGGCATAAATAATGACCATTTTACATTATGAAGCTGTGATATTGTCTATTACTAACATCAAAATAATAGACTTAGTTAAAATTCTACTTAAACAAAGACAAATCAGCTTTGGCCAGAAGTGTAATCATTTAAGCATGTGTGCAAAGTGGTTGTAACAAATCAGCTTTGGCCAGAAATTGAGACAATCACTTTAGTTATGCACTCGTTAAGTATGCCATCTATGAAGGAATTAAATCAGCTTTGGCCAGATATTAAGACATTCATGTTTATGATGCACACTCAACATAGCTTTCGTAATACTTGAATGATAAGTAGATGTATCAAATCAGCTTTGGCCAGAAATGATACATCAGAAGCTCATTCAAGTTAAGCCATTTTGGTTTTGTAAAACATTATCTGATTCTGATTAATTAACTAAGTAATTACAAAACCAATTATTTAGTAGCAAACCACCTGTTAGCGCGGTTTCGAGTGAGATCTCGACTCAGTTATGAGGTCTCGAGTGAGATCTCGAGTCCAGTCTCGACTCATCTTGTAACATTATGAGGTCTCGACTCATTTAAGGTCTCGAGTCGCAACCTCAGTGTCTCGAGTCGTAATCATGGTCTCAACTCAGTTATGAGGTCTCGAGTGATCGATGAGGTCTCGAGTCGCAACCATGGTCTCGAGTTGTGAAGATTGAAGCCCTTAGTCGAAACCTTAGTGGTCTCGAGTCGAGACCTTATGATCTCGAGTCGAAATCGTCGTCTCGAGTTATAAACATTTGAGAACACTTATGATTTCGAGTCGAGACCTTGTGGTCTCGAGTCGAGATCTAGGTCTCTAGTCGAAACTTGATGGTCTCGAGTCCACTGTTAACAACTGTTCTTGTGATGATAACTTCAAATTCGAATTCTTAGGGATTTTGAGATATGGTTTCCTATTCTAATGCTGATCTGTTTTTGTCAAATATCTTAAAAAATTATAATCTGTTTATCTAATAACAGTTTTCGAAAATCTTTAGAGGACAAAATCAGATCAAAAACAGGAAAACACTCAATAATCCGAATCATATTCCAAATCATATAGGAATTTTCGAATTTTCTAAGAACATGTGATGAACCCTAAACATAAGAATAAAATTCTGGAACCCGAAACCTGAAACTTTTAAGACTTCTAAACAGATTTCGGTCATAAAAACATAAACCCATTTGATTTCGAGTGAACATATAATTAATCCTTTTTCCGAAAACAGGGATTTCGAGTGATTATATTCGACTCGAAACCGGCTGTGAATTATATGAGGCTTTCAAAATTCCGTTTTCCAAGTTTCTATCCCAGAATTGATGGATACGAAAACAGAACTGACTAATCAACATATGCTCTGATACCACATGTTGGTTCAGTTCTGTTTAATCATAATGGAAAACATGAAAACATACATGTTACAGCAGACAGTGCAGTGGAGAATCCAGTCAGAGAAGATGACATCGAGTTCGACATATTTGTCAGTGTGATCTGGTTCCTCCTTAGGGTGCTGACTGATGATGGTGATAATGAGAACCGAATAGGGGATTCGGTTATGGAGAAGAGGTTTCGATTATGATGATATGCTTATGGGGTTTTTTTGTGTCTAACTGTGTAACTGAGTAACCCTTTAACCTCTACATAATTCTCCTTATATAAGCACCCAGGAGGAAACCTAATTAGTTAATAAGGGTAATATGGTCCATCAACAATTACCAACTAATTATATTAATAGGTTATTATACATTTTGATCTATATAATGTAAATGATTATAATGGCTATAGATTAAATATTAATACATCATATATTTAATCTTACACGTGTGATTCTGAATACTTGAATTTATAAATTATAAATTGAATACAGTTATTAATATTTGTTATCCTCATTACATTTCCTTCCAATAAAGGAAAAGGATAAAAAGAAAACTAAAAAACTTATAAATAAGAGTTTCTTTGTTAGCTTAGTTGTGTTTGGATTGTTTTAGCATCATAAATATGTATGAACTATTCCATATAATTTATTTTAACTAGTGATATTCCCTCACGCTTTGCGGCGGGAATTTGGTCAGTATCTGTTCGATTCGTTACGATACTAACACTCGCTATGGTAATCCAAATAGAAAACCTTATATTGATCGATAACAATAAAGACAAATATCGATACCGATACTAATGTTGTTTTGAAAACGGCTATTGTGCCATAAACTTAGTTCAGTTGGTTTGCGTATAATTTTTTTTGAAAACGGCTATTGTGCCAAATCAAACCGAAACCGACTAAACAATATGTGTATCGGTACCAATATTTAGTTTTATTGTTTTTGCTTTCGATAAGCCAAGATCGTATCGCTACCATACCATGCCATACCGGAACAAACAACATCGGTACCGTTATGTATTAATTTTTATGATTTTTGGTTTGATAATAGATATCGTGTCGCTACCGTAGTTAATTGAACGAAAACCAAGCGAACAACATCGGTTTGGTACCGGTATTTATTTTTATTGTTTTTTTTCGATAATCTGACAACGTATCACTAGCATACCGTACCAAACAACATCGGTACCGATCAATACTGTTCGAAGAACATCGGTATCGGTACCATTGTTCAATTTGATCGTTTTCGGTCGATGTAAAACACGTGCTGATTTCTATGTCGAATGCATTAATCATATTGATATTGTAACAAACCGATATTGATCCAATGCCTGCAGTAACGTACCATCACAAGGCGCATGCAAATAACTTAGAATGTTAAAAATATAAATAAACATAGATGCAGATTTCGAATTTTTTTTAAAGTATCTAAGTAATTACTAAAAAATCAAAATGAACGCTAAATAAAATACCATTAATAATTAAAAAAATACCCTAAAAATTATCAATTATATAAAAAAATCAATTTGAATGCAATAAAATACCATTAATAAAAAAAAGCATAAGAATTGTCAATTACTATTTATTATTAAAAAATCAAATGAATACTAAATAAAATATTACTAAAAAATACAAGACAATCTTTGTCGGGTAGTGAACTGGGAGGGGAGATCCCCTCCGCGGCTAAGGATACCGTGCACCTACTTTTTTTTTTTTAAATACAAGACAAAACTTAAAAATCTTAATTTACTGATCATAACAACTATCTATTCATATGTATGCTTTCAGATGGTCAACAAACCGACGTTCTGTATATTTTATTCACAAATTGATGTACGTTCAAATTTATGTTCAAATTTAAAGTTGTTATCGGATAAATTCAATAGTTTTAAGAAATTAATATAGTTGGTCGATTATTATGTATGACAAATCCTTTAGCGACTAAGTGTCGTCACTAAAGGGTGACCTTTCATCACGAGATCTTTACCAACAACATGTCGTCGGTAAAGGCTGTTGTATCAGACGGGTATTTTTTTGAAGTGAGCCTAACTAAGTTTAGCAGAGGCCAAGTATAATTAGGCTAGAGCTCATCAAGATTAGAGAGAGATATCGGCTGGCCTCTTTATCTTTTAGTCTCTATAGCTTTAGGTTGCTCAGGAATAATGTTCCGACCTTGGCCTTGAAATCAATTAACTTATTATTTATCTATCGTCAATTAATATTTATAAAAATTTGGCAATAACTGTTTAGGCTTACTAATAAAATAAAACTTGATCATGCTCGGGCTTGATCAATATAGATATATAAAATTGGGCCCGAACTCAATTATTAAATAAGTATTAGTTTAAACTTAAATTTATTAAGTTTAGCTTGATTCAAACTTTTAACAAATTAATCTTGAATAACTCACGAATAACTCAACTTAGTTACTAACCTTTTTATGTGATGATTTATTAAAGGAAAATTGGTTTTTAATAAACCAACATTTGCCCCATTGGTAAATAATAATCATACCTACAGATTTGGTAATTAATAATCCTACGTTTCAATATGTTGGTACTCAATGGACCTCCGTTAGTTTTTTTTAACTGAAGTTAGTTTTTAAGTTTTATTTATTACACAAACAGTCCCTAAAAACTTAAAACTAGTAAATTATAACTACAGGGACTGTTTGTGTAATAAACAAAACTTAAAAACTAACTTCAGTTAAAAAAAACTAACGGAGGTCCATTGAGTACCAACATATTGAAACGTAAGATTATTAATTACCAAATCTGTAGGTAGGATTATTATTTACCAATGGGGCAAAGGTTGGTTTATTAAAAACCAATTTTCCTTTATTAAATAAATGCGGTTCTAAAAACTAATGTAATAAAGCAAACGTTATAATATTATAATTAATTTACAAAATTAATAAAAAAGCACCGTAGATAAATTAATATACATCCAAATTATAATGAAGTATGTAGCTAACGAAAGTTATTACCAATCTAATCATTTTTGTCATTATCAATCAAATCATTTTTTTTGTAATAAATTACTTCTACAAAATTATTAATTTGGTCAACAAAAACTGCCAATAAATTAATAATTAGATATAAGAAAGCTTATAATCTCAACAATTATTAACTATTTCGTATATGATTAAAACCGAATAAAATGATATTATTTAAATAATGATGTTGATTATCAATAAATAATAATGCGAATAACAACTGTAATAAAAATTGTCCTTTGTTTGAAAATCAATTAAAAACAAAATAAAATAAAATAAATGACAAATCCTTGAAACCCTATTTACACAACTTTAAAATAAAAAAAAAGTTAAATGTCATTTTAGTCCATGTGGTTTGTGTTATTTTGACAATTTAGTCTAAATGTTTTATTTTTCAACTGTGGGTCCAAAAAGGTTTCACCGTTGCCATTTTAGTCCACTAGTTTAACTTCATCCATTTTGTTTGTTAACGAGAAGGGCAATTCGGTCATTTTATATGTAATTCTGTTAACTAGAAGAGGAATTCGGCCATATAAAATAACCGAATTGCCCTTCTCGTTAACAGAAATAATGGATGAAGTTAACCCAGTAGACTAAAATGGCAACAGTGAAACCTTATTGGACCCACAAGCAAAAAATAAAACCTTTGGACAAAACTGCTAAAATAACTCAAACCACATGGACTAAAATGACATTTAACTATAAAAAAAAAAAAAAAAAAAAAACCTCTAGAATGCTCACACACCAGTATGATCCTGAAGTTGTGCAAAAATCTATGAAAAATGTCCATAGCTTGTTGAAATCCTCTGATAAAGTTCATGGTTTACCCCGAAATTGACATCTGGTTTACTCTCAATCGATGACTTCCCCATCAAAAATGGAAGATACTGATCATTCCATTTGATGTAATCTTGCTCACCTTCAACGTCATTAATTTGAGTTTGACTTTTCATGCCATCAGTCAACCCAAATGGCTGATACCCATTGGCAGCCTGAAAGAAACCATTATTACCACTTAACCAATTGTTTTGGGTAAGACTGTCGGTGGTGCTACGAGGTGGACCTGACAGTATAGGGTTTGTGAAAAAAAGGTCAGCAGATTCTGTCTGTAGTTGTTGTTGTGGTGGTTGTGGTTGTGGTTGTGGTTGATGTTTTTGTTGGGTATAGCCAAAAGGAAGGAATTCGGGGACTTGGTTGGAATCGGGTGGTTTGATCGTGGTGTTGTGGTTTGTTACAAATCGGTTGAGAAAGAATTCGTGAGTTGCGGGTGGAGAATCATCAATGAGAGGGTATGAGGTTGATGGTGGAGGTTTGTCTTCGAGAGTATACGAGCTCTGGGAGGTCTTGTCGATACTCCCCGATGGAGCTTTATGATCATCGATCTCGGATAATGGTTTATGAGTCTTGGGATCAATCCCTCGTTGCCTTAGCTTCTTCTTGATCGATGAGTTCCATAAGTTTTTGATCTCGTTATCTGTTCTTCCTGGCAACTGGGCTGCAATTTGTGACCACCTGGAACAATAACAGAACTTTTTGGTCGGAGGTCATCATAAGGTTTTCTTGCTTATAGGTTACCGGTCCATTTATCTAAAAATATTTTTTTTAAGAAATTTATATATAAAAATCCAACAAATTCCGGTTAACACAGAGTCAGTAGACCGACAGAGCCTATTGACACCCTTGGTTTCACTTGTGAAATCAAAACAACAATATATGAATCATGTGATAAAAATTAAAGAACAACTTACTTGTTTCCAAGAACTGCATGTAATTCGATGATGAGTTTCTCTTCTTGTTGAGAGAATGTGCCTCTTTTTAAATCCGGCCTCAAGTAGTTAATCCATCTAAGCCTGCAACTCTTGCCGCATCTTTCAAGACCTGCGAGTTTAGGGACCGAGCTCCAGCAGCCATGGCCGAATTTGGTGATGTGTCTTATGAGTTTTTCATCTTCTTCAGGGGACCATAGACCCTTTCTTAGCTTTTGTTTGTAGCAACAAGAATGTCTTCCCATGTGGATGATGCTGATTCTTCAAACCTTTGTAAAGGGTTTTGTTTTTTAAGAATACTTTTATGAGAATTGCCAACCAGAGAGAGAGAGAGAGAGTTGCAGCAGGTTTTGGAAATGGAAGCTGAGGTTTCAAATTAATAGGGGGGGGGGGGGGGGGGGGGGGGGGGGGGGGGGGAGCCCTCAAGAAACTAAATTAATCACATTTTAACTAAATTAATCACATTTTGGCATCTTTAGTTTGGCTTTGGGGTTAGTCTAAATGGTTAATGCTTTTGGTGACTTTAATCTAGTAATTTAGTTGATTTAGAAGTGTTACATGCTTGATAAAAAAAATTTGATTTTTGTAAATTTTTGGTTCAACCCACTAGGCTATTATTTTGCTACATATTTAGATAACTTGCTAAACTTTCATTTGAGAAAAATACTACGTGAACCACGGTGAAGAGAGAGGGGGCCGGATTTGGTTAATATGATTGGTGTATGCTATGCTTTGCATTCCATATATAATGTAATGAAATATGCCCAAGACGTATGATAAATGAGTAAACGTTTACGTATACTTTGATAAAAGACTTGACGGGGAGAAAATGAGATGGTTGCCTAAGTCATACCCTTTGTAAACGACACTGATGGACAATTAATTTATCATGTTCTTAAAAGTTAACGCCACGATTCAAAGTTTACTCATCTTGAGGAGTCAGCGTCATAATTTATGAGTTAACAAGACACGATAGTGATATTAGACACTCTAGAGAAAGAAAATAGAAAAAAACAAGACGAGATAAAGTTATGTTCTTGAAAAACTTCTTTACTGCAATTTATGTCTTCGTGGGGGACTTTTTATCAGTGTTCTCTTTCAAGTTACCAATTAAGAGAAACAAGTGTACGAACAAAAACACTATCGGCTGCTATGACACGTCTTATCCATTTTTATTGGGTCAAAAGCTATCCAAATTTTGCTATAAATACACCATGAGAATTGTCATGAAACATGTAGGAGGACTTAAACCGTTTAGATCCAATATTCAAAGGGTTAGAGTGAAAATTGTAAGAAGCGGTCAATGTCTTGGGTGAAATATATAGGAATCAATGAGTTGTGACTTGTGACTTGTGACAGCAGTGGTGGGGTGGGGTTCAAAACAAGGACAGATATTTTTCTGGTAAAATACAAACAGGAACTGGAGGAACAAATCCTTTTCCCATACAGTCCATGTCAATAAAAGCTTCACATGAATACATTTTTTTTTAATAAAATTAAAATGAAAGGATAACAATTAATGTATAGGATTAAATTATGTACCTTTTTAGATTAAGTTGGTACATTGTACATGTGTTCTTTTAATTATGTATGTGTATGTGTATCCTGAATACAAAATTTATTGTATATATAAGATAGGAATATACGATAAAAGAGTTAGTTTTGCATTTAGAAAGAGGTAGCATCGTAACTTGTTGGCCGTTTACCAACTACCTCAATTTAAATTCATAACATGAAAAATAATTGATATACTAGGAGGAAAAAAAATTTTATTGTGTATATTGTAGAAGTACTTACGATACTTCATGGTCATATAAAAAATTTGTAACTACCACTCATCAGAGAAAATCTAAAAGTTTATTCAATCTTTCTTAAATATCTATTAAGTATAAAAAATAGAAATAAAAGAATATACATATATAAAAGCCAACATTGTGCTAAAACTCTGTCACTGATGCATCAATAGTTGTTAATTAAACCTCTGTCACTTCATCAAGTCCAACCTCTTTCGATAAAAGTCCATCATCTGTGGATAAAAGCCAATATTGTGCCACACTCATTCCTCCTATTACTCCACCTCCATCTCCAACAGATGTTAGCTTAGATGATTTACATCTGCAGCCTTCACATCTCAATGTCATTGTTCCATACAAGGGGATCTAATCTTCCTTAAATCTCATCCACCAGACCAAGTTATTGGCAACATCAGTGAAGGGGTTCTCACAAGAAGTCAATCCCAAAACATCTGTCTTTTTGCTGGCTTTCTATCACTCATCCAACCAGTCAAGTACCAAGAGGCACTGAAAGACAACAGTTGGGTAGAAGCTATACAAGAGGAGCTCTAACATTTTAAAAGACAACAAGTATGGGAAATTATACCACTCCCAAAGGATGTATGTCCAATTGGCGCAAAGTGGGTCTTCAAAAACAAAACTGATGAAATGGGCATTTTTGTAAAAAACAAAGCCAGGTTAGTGGTTCAAGGCTTTAGACAAGAAGAGGGCATAGATTATGTTGAAACCTTTGCTCATGTAGCAAGACTTGAGGCCATCAGATTGTTCTTAGCCTTTGCTGTCAACCACAACATCAACGTGTACCAGATGGATATAAAATGTGCATTCTTATATGGAAAGATTCAGGAAGAGGTATATGTTTGCCAACCTCCTGGTTTTGAAGATGCCATTTATCCTGACCATGTCTACAAGCTCAAAAAGCTTTGTATGGCTTGAAACAAGCACCTAGAGCCTGGTATGAAACTCTTTCCACTTTTCTTATTTCCATAGGCTTTACAAGAGGTAAAATTGACAAAAAAAAAAACTGTTTTTAAAATGGAAAGGAAAAGATTTGATGATTGTCCAAATTTATGTTGATGACATCATCTTTGGATCCACATGTACCTCCATGTGTGAAGAGTTCAGAAAACTCATGACAACAGAGTTTGAGATGAGTGCCATGTGTGAACTCCAATACTTTCTTAGTCTCCAAGTTAAGCAGTAAAATGGAACATTCATCTATCAAAGCAAATATGTAAAAGAACTTTTAAGAAAATTTGAGATGAATGATTGTAAACCATGTAGTACACCCATGGCAACCACAAAGCTTGTCACTACTGATGAAAAAGATGACTTAGTTGATCAAACATTGTATAGAAGCATGATTGGGTCTTTATTGTACCTAACTGCATCTAGGCCAGACATCATGTTTGCAACATGTGTTTGTGCAAGATCACAATCAGCACCTAGGAAGTCTAATCTCATTGCTGTAAAAAGAGTATTCAGATACATAAAAGATGCTCCCACACTTGGTATCTAGTATTCTGCTAACGAGAATATCCAGCTTTCAGGTTATTCAGATAGTGATTTTGCTGGTTGTAACACCACACGGAAGTCAACATCAAGAGGGTGTCAATTTCTAGGCAATTGCTTAATTTCTTGGAAAAGCAAAAAGCAAACAATTGTTTCCACATCAACTGCTTAAGCTGAATACATTGCTGCTGCAAGCTGTACAGACCAACTTTTGTGGCTTCAAAATCAATTGCTGGATTTTGGTGTAACTGCTTTAAAGACTCCTCTCATGTTGGACTGTCAAGCAGCTGAAAACATCAGTAAAAATCAAGTATCCCATTCAACCACCAAACACATTGACATCAGACATCACTTTGTGAGGGATAGCTATGAAAAAGGTTTGATTTCTCTACATCATTTTCCAACTAAGGATTAGCTGGCAGATGTGTTGACAAAAGCTTTAGAGACATCTACCTTTGAAAGCTTGATCTTTAGGATTGGAATACTAAACATGGATTAAAAGGAAAAACTTTGTTTTCCGTTAATAAAAAGCATTAAAATGTTTTCAGAAAATCAAAAATCCATCCTTAAAAATAGCTTAAAATGAAATTTTTTATAAATCCTTAAAAGTCTGTCCATAACCACAGTTTTCAAATGTCGCAACCCCCGTTCCCTAACAACCTGGGAACGGGCGGCAGCGGCCAGTTTCGGTGGTATCCAGATTTTTATCATTTTGGCAGCGAAAATTACATCAGGACCGTAGTTAGGAAATATTTTATCAGAGTAAAATACCACATTTTTAATATCACTACAAGAAATTGGGGTGTTTACCCACACATGATTTACCTACACATGTAAATGTGTGGGTATTTACCTACACATATTTTTATATGTGTAAGTAATAGTTGATGATATATTTTTATAATGATTAACACTTAGGGTATGTTTGGCAAAAGTAGCCGGTGGCTAGTAGCTGGAAGCTGTAAGCTGTAAGCTGGTGGCTGGAAGCTGGTAGCTGTAGCTGGTGGCTAGTAGCTGTAGCTTTTTAGATATATTTGGTATTTGGTAGAGTAGCTGGAGCTTTTAATAAAATGTATAAAATGACCAAAATGGACATAACTAAAAATTTAGAAAGTTGGTGCATTAAAAAGTTCCTTATTTTTAGAGGTTAAAATAGTCATTTTTCCCTAAAAGCTTGTAGCTCCTTCTAAACGCTACTAGTAGTAGCGTTCAACCAAAAGCTTCAAGCTCCTAACCTAAAAGCTTAAAGCTCCTTCAACCAAACAAGACTTTTTATTGAGTAGGAGCTTTTTCTTAAAAACTTAAAGCTAGAAGCTCCTAAAAGCTCCATGCCAAACATACCCTTAATATGATAAATAAGCAATAACAACTGGCCACTGTTATTTCTTGTTTATTGTTACTACTCGGTTCTAGAATATGATCCATCATGAGAATACTGATTTCCTTGTTTCTTGATGCAAACTATAATAAACTATGTACTTTCAAAATCCTAATTTGAGAGAAGTCTATTTATGGGAAATACCATGATAATTACCTCTCCGGTAAAACTGGGCATGGTGCGGTAGACTCTCCAGCTTGTCCAGGTGAGATGGGGTTACCTCTCTGACGAGACCGGGTGAGATGGGGTTACCTCTCCGGCAAGACCGAGTGAGATGGGGTATATGTTATGATAATGAAATTCCCTAAATAGTACCATGACCTGATGTCTGACTTGTGAATCTATTAAATACATTGATCTTATAAATAGTATGTATACTACCAGTATATGAAATATATGATTATATAGACGTGTATGTCTATGAGGAAATCCAAAGCCCATATTGATTGACAATTAGGGATAAATCATGAATAAGTGTGTCGATGATAATTTTAGACTTATTTATTAGAAATCTCCCGTATACGTCTATAATTCCGGTATCAAACACTATTTCGTTTGATCATCCGTCTCGTAACTCGTGTGACAAGATGAACGACAGGAACTCTATAAGTTAGAACGTCATCGAAAGTATAAGAATTCCCCTTGCGTTATCTTAGATTATTAACGCATTAGAAAACCTGTAACTAAAAAAAAAGCTATGCTAAACCACAACACATCTAAAACTTACAATAATTTTACTTTCATTAAGAAATCTTGAGAAGATAAGAGTCTCAAAACATAGAGAATAGTTCTGGTCAAAGTAAAGTGAAATTTAAAACAAGGACCAGAATATACCTAGAAACTAAGTTAACTAAAAAATATTCATCCATACTTCAGGGAATCTCGAGGACGAGATTTAAAACAAGGTGGGGAGGATGTAACAGTCTCAAAATTTTTATTTAAAATATATATAAAAACTTATGTTATTAAAAGGATGCATCATGAGTAAATTGACCAATAAAAATATAAGTTGTTTTGGCAAGCGTATGAACCATTTAATAATTAAATTATAAAAATACATTTTATTTGAACCTACTCTGTTTTTAATAAAACTTGGTTCAAAATGTAGATAAAAATATGCTCGTCCTAATTCATTATTTTATAAAACGTCATACTTTAAGAGTTATACGCGCCAAATAAGTGAAGCAGTTAAATTAATTATAATAATAAAATAATATAAAAATCTAAAACTAAAACAACTAATATTTACTTCTACGTATATGTTATAAATAAATAATGAAACTTAGACATTCAAATATGAATGTTATGTAGACTTCATATAAGTATACGTATGCATGTTGATTTCCACAATTCACACATTGAATTTAATGTTGGAGGACACGTGGTCAACCTTAAGTCCTAAGAAATCGAAATTTAGTATATATATAGCTTTGTCCATTCAACCTATCATCTGTATTCTTCTTTCTTTCTCCTTCATGCCATCTTTCGCCCACTCTTTTTCTCAAAGTCTATATTCTATTATTATTACTTTCACCCATAATAATAATAAAGCCCTGCCCCGTTTTAAGTATTGTAGCCCCAGATCACCGATACCCTGTCCAAGTGACGTAGGACCCCGTAACGTATGTCAAGGCTCTGCCTAAATTCGTTGGGGTTCTGTCTCGTGACGTAGGGATAAAGTAGAATTGGGTCACTATACTTAATGTGAGTGCACTATATATATATTTTTTAATAATCCAGGAGTTGTACCAAGATATATCAACCCTCCAAAATATTTCTGACACCCCTAATATATTTAGAATAACCCTATATGTTTTTAAATACACCCCGTACGTGAAAACCGAGCCCAAAATACAATATAGCATTAAAAATAAATTAAAAACAAGAAATATTAAGTTGAGGCGGGCCGCGTAGGACCCACCCCAACCATTACGCGGGCGGTATGAGGGTTGAAATCTGATCTCATTCATTTCTTTAGTTCAGGCGGGTCGCGTAAGGCCACACCGTTAATTTACGCGGGCCGCGAGTGTCCCGATTGGTGGCGCAGCCCGGTGATGACACGTGTCATCATCGTGGCGAGGCTAGATCATGACCAGGACAAGCTACGCGTTGACCCAGCATTGATGCGGGCCGCGTAAGCCTTGCCTTTTCTTTACGCGGGCCGCGTGGGAACTAGTTTCAGCACCTATATAAAGAACGCATCGGATTTCATTTCAATTCGCTCACAATTCATTCTCAATCTCAATTTCTGAAGTAGTAGAAATTATAAGCGGGTATTATATCCCCCTAATTAGCGAGGTTCTGCTCCGTTGTAAGTATTATAACCCCAGTTTCGTAATAGATACGCTGCCCGATTGATTTAGGGTTCCGTAATAACTGTCGTGGTTCTGCCCGACGTAGTTATTGGAATACCGTCTCGGGGAGGGTATCATTAATATTTTCAAAGGGTTATGATACTAACCAATGTACATTTGTATAAATTATAGATTATATCCAGGAAACCCTTACGCGAAGTCTAAGATAGCAATGTGAGTTTATCCTCTTTTTGTTAACATTTTTGGAATGTTTTACAAAACCTTAATTGTTTTACAATATGATTAAGCGGTGATTGAGTCTTTGTAGTTCTTCAATTACTGCCGGTATTATGGGGTTTTGTATACAAAATTTACTACGAGTAGTAGTAAGTCTGAATGACAGTGCATTACCATTGGACGACGAGTTAGCCAATGGGTAATTTGACCATAGCCATAGATCCGGTCGAGTGGCAAATACTAAATGAGTAATTGTGTAGAAATAAACAATGTGATCGCTCTCAATACTGTCTTAATTGATAAAATGTTTCTTGATTAAACTGGGATTCACTCACCAGTATTTTCGACTGACAAATGTTTTTAAAACGCGTTACAGGTAACACAATGTGAACAACCAATTAGTGAAAAGCCAGCTGGAGAGCACTGAAGGCTTGGGAAAAATGTGGCTATAAAAGTTACCTAATAAACGATGTTTTAAATTCAATAAAATGGGATTTGTCCCTATAAATGTATTGTAATAAGAAACTTGGGTTTTGCCCATGTGATTACTAATATAAAATATGGTGGTTTTACTCTGATAAACATTTCCTAACTACGGTCCTGATGAAATTTCCGCTGCCAAATTAATAAATATTGATACCACCTCCACTGAGTTCGCGGCCGCCAGTTCCCGGGACAGATATGGGGCGGGGGTTGTGACAGTTAGTAACACATTTTAGCCACACTTGGTGTTGGTGGGAAAATTTGCCCCCCCAAAATTGCCTACACATGTAGCAAATTTTCGTCATGTGTAGCTAAATTATCTACACATATGTAAAAAAAACTAATATATATGTAGGTAAATGATTATGCTTACCAACACATAAGAATTTCAAAAAAAATATGTAGATAAACTAAGTTGATGTATACTTTTTTTGTTTTTTGAAAATGACATAGCAAATTAAATACCTACACATGATTAAAAATGTACAATATGTGTAGATATTACATACCTATAAAGTAAGTAAATATATATATTTTAGATGTTGTGACAAAACAAATATCTACACATATTTAAAAATGTACAATATGTGTAGATATTGAATACATATAAAATAAATAATTAAATCTTTTTTAAGATGACATGGCAAAAAAATACCTACACATATTTAGAAATGTACAATATGCGTAGATATTGGACACATAAAAAATAAATTATGAGGGCTCCGAGCTCCATCTAAAGCTCAAGCTCGGTTTGTTGGAAGTTTTTCAAGCTCCGACTCGGCTCGTATTTTATTTATTAATTAGTTTATATTAAGAATTAATTACATAGTTAGTCCCTGTGGTTTGCACAAAGTAATATACATAGGTACTAATAGTTTAAAATCACCTTCTACGGCATTAACTTTTCATTTTGTAACGTTTAGAGGTATTAACGTTAATTGTTTGTTAAACTATTAGTACCTAAGTATGTTATTTTGTGCAAACCACAATGACTAACTATGTTAATACCCTAGAAGTTAATACCTAGCAATTTCGGCCCATGAGGTATGTTTTGGGCTGATTTGGACTTTAAAAGAAAAGTAATGGGCTGTTTTGGGTTAACATTTAAATTTAAAGGAGTCAGAATGGGAATATCAGATTTTAATTAATATAGATGGGAAACTAAAAAAATAGAACGGGTGAAGACTATTTGCAATAGGCTCTTTTCCTCTTCTTTAGTCGAGTCTTATTTAACAGAGGGAGGGGAAGGAAAATAAATGAAAATATGAAAAAACCATGTTCCCGAGATTTTTTAAGGATAGGAGGGGAGAGAAAAAGAGGGAAAAGGGAAGAAAATTTGTCCATATATTCATCCTCCCAAATTGGAGAGATTAGGAAAGAAAATTCTATCAATTACTAAATTACCCTCCAATCTAATTTGTCCATATATTCATCCTCTCAAATTGGAGAGATCAGGAAAGAAAATTCTATCAATTACTAAATTACCCTCCAATCTAATAAATCTCATCTTAGTTATTTTAGATAAATTTGGCGCAAACTTTTTCATTCCCTCTCACTCTCTGACTTCTGAAAGGAGAAACTGGAACTCCGACCATCACTCACCACCGTAGCGGATCTCCCTCACAGAACCACCGTTTAGCGGCAATCAGACCTTCAAAAGTTATCTCTCAAACACCATAGCCAGTTCACACTCAATCCGCCCTAATTTCCGGTCATCGTCTGTGGTTCAATCGACAGGTAAAATGTTGTTCTTTAATCGATTAAGCAGACAAGCAGATGCTGGTTCTGAATTGTTTTTGCCAATTTGAATAACCGAATTTAAATGGAACAGAAAGAAATTTCAGATTTTGATGATACTGTTTGTGTATCAGAATGAAAACATGGTTGGGTTCTATGTGTGCCTTGGTTTGATGAATTCTTGGCTTAAATATTGAATTTAATAATAAAACTTGTTTATAAATAATGAATGTCAATCTTCCATTAGTTGCTTTGAGAAAGATTTGAAATTTTGAGTTTGGTGCAGAATGCTTGCTCGACTTTTATGGTTTTATCTAAACGATTGATAAAGTATAATGGGTGATTGGCTAATTGCTGGCTATATATGTTATATGTTTCCAGTAGTGTGTATAATAATTGAATCAAATCTTGAAATAACTTGCTCGAGTATCATCTCTTGATTCTTGCTTAATTGTTTCGTTCTTTGATGTTTTATTGTTATTTCGATAACTTTTTTATGTATCAAGTATCATCTCTTGATTGTTGATTCTGATTTTACTGAACACTATTATTAACACGCAGCCTATTCCTACATGCTCGAGGCATACCATTTGAGAGCCCATTCAACAATTGATTTACAGCATATTGAGGTGTGTGTTTTATCTTTTAGTCTTTTACTTTTGATTCTTTTAGTACTTGAACATACAAAATAATCATGTATGTATTTTTAGAAGACCAAAAAGGGCCTGCGGTTCAAATTATTGCCCGTTTGCGTTCTATTTTGATGTATTAGATGGTTTTTTTCGTATTTGATCTAATGGTATTAAACAATCATCAAAAATACGCTTTGAGAGACAATGAACAAAATAAATATAAAAAAAACTGTGAAGAGACTACCACATGGTCTACATATCACCAAGCAGCCACTTAGTCTTCTGATCAAGCCATTGACTTTCTTTTTGACCCATGTATCTATTATCTATGTTACCCTTTAATTTCATTATCTTAATATTCTGATGAGCCGGAATTATGAGACTCGAGAATAGGCACACCAGCCTATGTAAAAAGGGGTTTGTTCATAGATCGTTGGTGGGCAAACTGGGATGATTTTCTAATTGGGTCAGGGGTAGTTAAGCTTTTTAGTTGGGTTTTTATGTTTGCTATACTGAGTGATTTCTTTTTAAAGTTGACTTGGTAGAGTTCTCTAACAAGAGATTACTCTTATATGTTTGAATGTTAAATTGGGTTAGATAAGTATGGATGTTTTATTGTTTACTTAAGTTGGTGTTTGACTTTGTTCAAATTTGGGTCCCTTGTGTCGACTTTGTTCAAATTCAGCGATTGTGAATTCAGTTGATTGTCTCGATAAGTTTTAGTTTTTCTTTAAGACCAAAATCAGAACATCGATATCAGATCTGTTTCATGTATGTTTAAATCGACTGAAAGAATATTTTGAATTGAAATCAGATCTGAATCAGTTTCAGTTTGATGATTAAGATCTGAGTTTGGTTCGAAGAAGGAACTAAATCAAAGAAAATCTATTAGTTTTTAGTGTAAGATTTTCAATTTCCAATCGGTCGGCTGCTGAACATAATGATTTTATGCAGCTTTCAAGGCTGTTGTCCAACGTCTCGCTGACTGATGAAGGGGATAAATGGAGCTGGTCTTTGGACTCAAATGGGTTATTTTCGGTTAGTGGGTTGAGGAGGTGCTTGGTGCAAAACAACCAAATGGCTGCAGCTACTGTCTACTCGTGGAATCGATGGATTCCGCTCAAGGTTAACTTTCTAGTGTGGAGGTTAAACTTGAATAGACTATCAACGTGAAGTGATTCAATGAAAGCTATAAACAATCAAACACAAGATCTATGAAATAATCGGTTCATAGTGTCATTGACTCGTAAGAAATTGGTTACATGAATGAGATAGGAAATAGAAACGAATTACAGAAAGAAAGGAGATGAGAAATCAGATCGTTACACACTCGAGTTCATTCTTCATTACCCTGTTCATTTCCCTCTCTTGATTCTTGCTTATATAATTACAGCTCATTACGGATTCGACGCATGTTACGGACCTACGCTCGTTACGGACGACATCGACTAAATAATAAAAATATTATATATTTACGACTAGTTAAGTTTCGACGCTCGTTACCGACATACGATCGTTACGGACGACTCGAACGATAAAATGAAAATATTATATAATTACGGCTCGTTACGGATTCGACGCGTGTTACGGACCTACGCTCATTACGGACGTAATCGACTAAATAATAAAAATATTATATATTTATGACTAGTTACGTTTCGACGCTCGTTACGAACCTACGCGCGTTACGGACGACTTCGATTAAATAATAAAAATATTATATATCTCCAACTAGTTATGGATTCGACGCGCATTACGAACGACTTCGACTAAAAAAATATTATATAATTACGGCTTGTTACGGACTCGACGCGCGTTACGGACGACTTCGACTAAATAATAAAAAATATTATATATTTACGATTAGTTACGGATTCGACGCGCGTTACGGACCTACACTTGTTGCGGATGACTTCGATTAAATAAGAAAAATGTTATATATTTACGAGTAGTTACGTTTTGACACTCGTTACGGACCTGTGCGCGATAAGGACGACTTCGACTAAAAAAATAAAAATATTATATAGTGGTTGAGGGTGCTGGTGAGTGGAACAGAGGTCACGGGTTCGACCCCGCCTCCCGTGTTTTCGCTGCACTTCTGTTTTTCCTTTTAAAACCCAATATATGAAAACCATAGTGTATGTATAAGTTTAATAAGAGATGTAGTCTAACACCAAAAAACATCAGCTGACCAGTGGTGAAGGGTTGTAGCTGTGCATACCTTTTTTTTGTTATAAACAAGTATATGAAACAGCACAGCAATTGCATAAGTTAATTAAAAATGTAGGATCGTTGTCGGACCCGAAATGAGTCGATCAGAGGTGTTCTACTCAAAATGAAAGGCGGAAACAGACATAATGAGTTGAATTCAGCAAGATATCACTATAAACTGTCTTGTATATTAATTCTGATACGATTACAGATCTGTAGACACTTCGACAGAGCTTCGTCGTCGGAAACAAGAAGATTACAAATGATTTCGCTCAAGTGCTATTTATAGAGTTCTGATTTCGCTTGAACATGCTTCAAGCGAAATCTCATCCAAGCGAAATAACAAACATTACATTCAAGAGAAATAACAACAATTAATTCCAAGCGAAATCACATGTTGACATCTTCAAGCGAAATCACCTATTTGACTTGATTTCGCAATCTTCGTGCCATGTAAAATGCAAGACTCGATACAAGACGAAGTCAGCAGACGTATGCACTAACAGACTCCCCCTCGGATGTTGACGAGTCTCAAGTGTCGAGTCTTCAACGTCTTCAGTCTTTATCAGTCTGAACTTGTAAGCATCCTCAAACTTTATTTCTATCTCTTCTTTAGCATCAAAACTTCCCTCGAAACTTATCTACTCGGATGTCATCAGACTCCCCCTCTCATTATGCTGGGATCGCAGTCTGACTTGTTGAAATCACATAGTCCTCAGGTATCGGAACCTGACTCTCTATCAACTATCCCAAGATCACCTAGCTCTAATCCTACACATTCTCTACCCAAAAGTAAATTTCACAAAATTAACAATTTACAAATTTATCTACAAATTCCTCTTCAAATTATTCCAGAATGATTTATCAATGATAGAAACCTCAAATGACCACTTGTAACCAATTCTTCAAAATCTCTTTCATTTAAACACATACTCCCCCTTACCACATGCTCATCATGTTTAGCACTTAGAACTTTGAAAATCAGATCTCCAACATCAGTTGTCGAAAATCTTTTTGAATTTTTCAAAATTTATGCTAAAACACACTAAAATCTTTTTGGATTTTTAAAGACAAGAAATGCAGTAAACAAATATTTACATACAATATTTTTGTGAGTTTGTGTAAGAGGATCATATCAGTTTTTTGAGACAAATCACCAACACCGTTAAGCTTTCAACATTTTAAGTTCTAAACGATTCACTTAGATTGTCAGTATACCGATCCATTAAATTCTCACACAAAGTTCAACTCTTTCGAGATACGAGATTAATGTCTTAGATACTTAAACTTAATCACGTGTCCCACCTCAGAATATACTCCCATATCCAGATCCCAATATTCAGTCTTACAGGTGAGTATACCACAAATGATATCTGTAAAAGGTTAATTGCGAAACCGTGAGAGCTCAGGTCAGAACTTCCGTTCAGCAGAGAGATGACGGCTTCGACTTTTGGTGTGTCCCCTTTAGAGGATCGTTTGTTTCAACAACATGATTAGCATTTTGCAATGTTTCATCATTTTTTATGCTGAGGGCGGCGCTCTATTTCAAGCAAGTAGTAAAGTATTCTCCAGGGACTAGGCCATTGCTTCCGCATTATCAGAAGTCCTGGGATAATACCCCAGATATCACTGAGCATAAAGACCTAGTATCTCAGAAAGAGGGACCTTTCAAACAAGATTTCGGGGGTTATCCATATATCCGAGAGATGTTTCCCCACGATATAAGCAAGTTTGAATTTAGGTTTATATCTCGTCACAATCTACTAAATGTGCAAAAACCTACTGGCATATCATCAGTGAGACCGTTTATCACATTTTTGACTTTCCATTTCTTTAGCATGTTGTGATCGTCCACTGATGTACTATCATTTCTTCTTCTTTGACACAAAACTCATTTTTTATTTTATCATGTTTTTTACTTTTTCAAATTTTCAAATGTTTTTGGATTTTCTGAAATTCTTACTCCCCCTAAAATGCAAACACATTTCAGGAAATTTGAAAACAAACTATACAAGTAAATTGACAACCGGTATCGAATCGCTTCAATTCGCCATCCACTTAGCATAAACAATCAGAACTCCCCCTCACAACAAACTATTTTCCCATTGATTTCAAAATACTTAAGTTTTTTTTAATCAGATGGTTTTTCCGGAAAATAAGTTGTGTTGATTTTATAAAACCATTTGTAGGTTAGGGGTTTGATTCATCACTTTGTTTTTCAACTACTTGTAGGAAAATGCAAGTACAACTTAATGTCCTTGATTTACCACTTGTCAATGAAAACCTTCTCAAACACTAACAGGTTCACTTGTCAACCAAAACCACTTGTAAATTAAAATATAACAATATAATGATATCACCTGCAAATTTACCAACCAAACCTTTCAACAATGATGCCGATTCCTGCTCCACTCTTACCAACCTGGGAGCTCCGGCAAGTCCAGATTTTTACTTATGAAAAACAGACATCCAAGCTTCACCAAACTTGGATGTTTCTTCCTCACCTGCACTTGGTATGTAAGTAGCCTTCTTTGTTTCATAAAACTCTTTTATCCTTTGAACTTTACCCTCAACCATTTTCCCAAAAATCTTTTTAACGTTTCCATTAAAAGCTTTCTCAACATCAAATTCTTTCTTTTCAGAATAGAATTAATTCGAGATATCAACTTTTCCAACTTTTGATTTAAAATTTTCAGCCCTCAATAGTGGAAAATGAACATCATCCATTGGAGGTACTGAATTTTCATCTTTAATCTCAACTTGTGGCTCGTCTAACTTTGTGGAGTTAGATTCATCGCCATGAATCTTCTTAACCACCCACACTTGGTTGTCCTTAGCTTTCTTTTTATAAAAATGAGTTTTTGAGCATTCACCAACTTCATATGTTGAATTTTCAAAAATTTTAAATTTTTTCGTTGGTGACTCATTTTTCTCGACAGCTTTTCCTTTGAGTTTCTTAGAGACTTCCTGTTTTGTCTTTGATGCTTGAGAGCAATTCCATGCAATGTGATCAGCTTCATTACATTTGTAACAGGTTCTTGTCTCCTTTCTTTGATTAGCTCCATTCTTCATATTCTCTTGCTTTTCGGCAAGGAATTCTCTGTTTGATTGTTTCCAGAATGGGCTTTTTGCTTCTTCTTCCGAGCTTGTTCCTGAAACAAATGTCATTTTTGGTTTAAAATCACGAACATGTTTTTCATTTTTATAATTTTCTGGTGGAATAAATCCTAATCCTTTCTTTTTGAAATTACCGTTATGGTTTGGTTTTTTTTGAAAACCAGAACCAGAACCGTAACCTTTTTTCTTGTTTAAACGTTGTTGAACTCTTGAAGTGTATTTTTTAGGTTTTTTAGTAAGATTTATATCTTTTATTTCAGAAATATTGATTTCTGTAAGTTTGAAAACCTTTTTGATCTTTTCAAAATTAACACTTCTTATTGGAAATTCCTCATCAGAATATAATTTGTCTGAATCAATCAATGTATATGCCACTTTGATTGCTTCGTCATTCAAATTGGATTTTGATAACATGAATTCTTTATTGTAAACCCGTTTAACCGACGACTTTGAACTATTGACCGACGAACTCGAACTTTTGACAGACGAACTTGAGCACCCAGACTTGGACTTTGACTTAGACTTTAACTCCGACTCCTCATCTGTATCCAACACCTGATCGACCACCTTTTTTATTAACTCGGACTCATGATCAGTGTCAGATGATGTAAAAACGACATCAATGTTTCCTGGTAGTTCATCGGTTATATCGGACTTTAACTTTATATTGACTGCTTTTTCGACTTGCTCCTCATTCGGTTTTCTAGGCGAATACCCTTCCCAAATCGGAGGTGGACACTTGTTATAACTAGCACTCTGTTTCTTACCAGTATCATTCTTCTTTGGCTTCTCATCATCTTTAAATGCTTCAAAACCTGCAACAGTTGGATAAATTCGATCAATGAGATAATCAGAACTAGAATAACTCTGTAATAAACGTCTAATTCTCTCATTCTCTATCTTTTCATTTTCCAACTCTCGCTGCAACTTTGCACATTCCTCAATGTAATGATTAATTGCCTTCTGCTTTGTCATCATCACAGCATTCATCATAGTTAGAGCATCTTCTCTTTCTGAATTAGTCTTTTGTAGACCAGTTACTGTTCTGTTTAGTACATCGTATGACTCTTTCACGTAATTGAGATTGAACAACAATTGTTCTTTCATCTTTTCAAACTCAACCAATTTCTCATCTTTTTCTGCACATTGCTTGCAAGATTCTAAACACTTTGAGCAAGGCTTGATAACTTCCACAATCTTTTCAACTTCGATTATTTTCTCCACTTCAACAACTTTCTCAATCTCAATCACCTTTTCTGTTTCAACTATCTCCTCAGCTTTAACTTCTTCATTTTGAACAGTCTCTTCTTTTTTATCATCACTTTCACTCTTCATTTTCTTTTGTTCTTTTGCTGCTCTTCTCTCCTTCAGTTTCTCCAAGCGATCTGCAAAAATAAAATTGAAAACTTTCAGGAGATAGATGAGTTTTTGCAACGTTAATACGGTTTTTAGTCCATTTTTATCAGATTTAGTTCGAATTTTGATCTGATTTTCTCAAGGGTTTGTTAAAACACAATTTCACTTAAGCTGTGAAAAATTCAGGTCATTTTGACCGTTAAAAGATGTTCAATTCAGAAAAGAAGGTGTAGATGTAAGAAAATAAGATGAAATCAGGCTGAAAACTGCAGAACTCCTCCTCCTGAACTCTGATACCACTTGTAGGATCGTTGTCGGACCCGAAATGAGTCGATCAGAGGTGTTCTACTCAAAATGAAAGGCGGAAACAGACATAATGAGTTGAATTCAGCAAGATATCACTATAAACTGTCTTGTATATTAATTCTGATACGATTACAGATCTGTAGACACTTCGACAGAGCTTCGCCATCGGAAACAAGAAGATTACAAATGATTTCGCTCAAGTGCTATTTATAGAGTTCTGATTTCGCTTGAACATGCTTCAAGCGAAATCTCATCCAAGCAAAATAACAAACATTACATTCAAGCGAAATAACAACAATTAATTCCAAGCGAAATCACATGTTGACATCTTCAAGCGAAATCACCTATTTGACTTGATTTCTCTATCCTCGTGCCATGTAAAATGCAAGACTCGATACAAGACGAAGTCAGCAGACGTATGCACTAACAAAAAAGCAGTTTAATTGTGAGTTAGACACATAGCCCAGTGTTAGGACTGTGTGCACACGACACCGAAGTTGTCGGTTCGAATCCGGGCAGACCCAGTTTTTGTGTTTTATTTTTAGTTCAATTCCTTTTCAATTATAACTTACATAATTAACAATTTATATTTTTTTATTTCATTTCCTTTCTATAATAAAACCTTAAGCATTTAATGATAACACAAATAATTAATAATTTGTTATAAAAATATTATATAATTACGGTTCGTTACGACTAGTAACGTTTCGACGCTCATTACGGACCTACGCGCGTTACAGACGACTTTAACCAAAAAATAAAAATATTATATAATTACGGCTCGTTACGGGCTCGACGCGCGTTACGGACACGACTTCGACTAAATAATAAAAATATTATATATTTACGACTAGCTAGTTACGAATTCGACGCGCGTTACGGACCTACGCTCGTTACGTACGACCTCGACTAAATAATAAAAATATTATATATTTACGACTAGTTACGTTTCGACGCTCGTTACGAACATACGATCGTTACGGACGACTCGAATGATAAAATGAAAATATTATATAATTACGGCTCTTACGGATTCGACGCGCATTACGGACCTAGGCTCGTTACGGACGACATCGACTAAATAATAAAAATACTATATATTTACGACTAATTACGTTTCGACGCTCGTTACGGACCTACGCGCGTTACGTACAACTTCGACCAAAATAATAAAAAAATTACATATCTCCGACTAGTTACGGATTCGACGCGCGTTACCGACCTACGCTCGTTACGGATGACTTCGACTAAATAATAGACATATTATATATTTACGACTAGTTACGTTTCGACGCTCGTTACGGACCTACGCACGTTACGGACGACTTCGACCAAATAATAAAAATATTATATATTTACGACTAGTTATGGATTCGACGCGCGTTACGAACGACTTCAACTAAAAAATAAAAATATTATATAATTACGGCTCGTTAGGGATTCGACGCGCGTTATGGACGACTTCGATTAAATAGAGTAAATTGCTAAAATCGTCCCTGACGTTTTTTCACATTTGGTAGATCCATCCAAAAAATGTGTTTACCACTGAGGTTTCAAAAAAGTTGCTAAATCCATCCAAAATAACTAATACTCTAACAATACTAAGTTCATAGAGGGATAATTTTGTCATTCTTTTAATTTATTTAATTTACCCCTTTTTTAACTTATAGAGGGGTAATTTTGTCATTCTTTTAATTTATTTAATTTACCCCTTTTTTAACAGGTTATTACACGCCCCCACCCTTTTATGGTTTGGCTTGTATTTTAACAAGACAAATAAGGTAAAAAGAGAACAAGTCAGATCGGTTAAGCGGGTTGAAAGCGTTCAGAGTGTATTATCAGTGCATATAACCTCATATATGGTTATAACTTCTTGCTGTAGTTGATAATAAAGCTTACCAGTATACGCATGTTGTGCAGCGCTGGCCAGCTGTACCAACAGCAGCAAACAAGACAGAACGAACATCGAGTTTAGATCGGTCAAGCGGGTTTATATGCGTTCAGAGTGTAGATCGGTCAAGCGGGTTTATATGCTTCCAGTAGTTGATAATAAAGCTTACCAGACTACGACATGTTGTGCAGTGTTGGCCAGCTGTACCAACAGCAGCAAACAAGACAGAACGAACGAGTTAGGGGCTAAGATGATAAAAAAATATTTTTTGAGCTAAAAGGGTAAAAGTGATATAATCACAAGGGCCAAAATCGTAATTTATTCTATTATAATAATTTATTTTTTCAAACTTTTATATATAACATAATATGTGTATATATATATATATATATATATATATATATACTATATATAATATACATATTGAAAGGGCAACTTAGGTCATTTGCCACTTCCCTTAAAATTCATTTAATGCATAATGTACACTCATTATGCACATTAATAGATAAAGCTTTTGGTCCAACTGATGTTGTAGCCTAGTGGTTGCAACGGAGGTGGAAAGGTTTACTACCTTGTAGGTTCCTGCTCGGAAGTGCTCAGGTTCGAATCCCACTTCTTCCGAGCTTTGGTCATCTATAGCCCTGACCGAGATGCTGTTAAAAAAAATCCTCAGCCAGAAAACACACCACACGGATACTAATCCCAAATATCTCATCCACCGTCCACTCAAATCACAATCAGACGGCTATCATTCTCCCTTCACACAAGTTTGTAATTTTCAAAAGCTCATAGAAACCTTACTCTCAATTCCCTCTCTCATTGTTCTTCGTCTCTACACAATGAAGTTTTGGAGGCCAAAATCTATTTCATTGCATCCAAATTTTGAAATCCCGCTCCTCATCCCAAACTTTCATTATCCCGCCTTCTTTACATTTGCAAGGAGAGAAGCAGAGTAAAAAAGTGAGTTAGAGATAGGACCTGATTGGCGGCTAGGGTTTCGAGGTTATTTTCTCAGGCCACGACAAGGTAATATTAGGGATGCGTGTGAAGGCTGATACATGGGCGGCTATAAGGTTCGGACCACCCGGTAGGTTTAGTTCCCAAATTATGGCACAGGTCAAATCCTATTTCAAACCGTAATTTCAGTAATTTATCCGTTATAATTCAATCCATAACGGCGTAAATTTTTTTTCAATTTATTGAAATATATGCACTCGGTACGATTAAGGTGATATGTGTTCGGTACGGATTGATTTCGTTAATGTGTTCATGAACTGTAAGTTGTTTAATTTAGGGTTTCAGTGTTGTGGATAACTTTAATGAAATATGAATTTATGTTTTCGCCCAATATATTAGTTAGTGATTTGTTATTTTCTTATTTTTTTTACTAACACGGCTAATCTTATTTGTTTTAGTTTTTGATGAAATTTGTGTAAAGATGATGATTTCCGGATGATTGGAACTAGGGATGAGCAAATCGTTCCCGGTACCGAATTTACCGAACCGGGTACTTTTTCGGTACCCACTTTTGGGGATTTTCGGTACCGGTACCGGACGGTACCGAGCTCATCCCTAATTGGAACTTTCAGTTGATGAATTCTAGAGGGAATGTGAGACTTATATTTTAGTTGTTTGTGTTTTAACTTGAAAAAAAAATCATGCTCTAGACTTTCTTTGTATGAGCCAAGTGCAATTCATAATCTTGTTGTTTATGTTGTTAAAATTTCTTCAGTATAACTAATATGAGTTATATGAATTTGGTTGTGTATCTGTGATTCCTGTTCTGTAATTGCAGGGTGAAACTTGATGATTAATCTAAGCTTTTAATATTCTGTTGTTATTTCATGGTTGGTGAATCAATACATGATGGTTGAAGTGTAAGTGTAAGGGCGATTGTTAGCGATTAAGGAGTCAATTTATGTGACTTTTTTTCTTGTTTTACCAAAGGCTAATGATTAAGGAGTCACTTTGTGTGACTTTTTTTTTTTGCTTTACCAATGGCTGATGACAACCATAATCAGCTTGCTTCCGGTTTAGCTTTGATATTAGATGGTGAATATAGGATAGAGAGTGGCCAAAACGACCGTCGTATCTTGTATTGTAAGATTTGGTGAGCATTTAATTCTAAAAGAAGCAAACTAGCCTTTAATTCTAAATCAATTTAGTTTTGGGATGATCAGGAACCAAAGATGGGCAGACAATGGTTGTACGAGAAGGTGACAAAGTGTGTGCTTTCATATGTCTATTGGTGGATACAATAGGTGAGGACTACCAGTTTACATTAAATTTATTGAATTTTAAAAGCAACAATATATATTCACTATCTCTTTTCATTGCCTACTTAGCTACTCATTTGCGTGAAAGATGGAGTGCAAACTAAAACGCCAATGCCAAACTAGAGAGAAAGGGAACAACTCCACCGGTTGATGTAAGTTGATCTAAAATTCTATATATATGTGAGTTATTTTTTATATACATTATTTTAAGGAAACAGATAATGTAGTAATACCGGCAAAACACTATAGTTTTCTTTTAGATGAAATTTGAAATAAAAAGAATATTTAAAATCTAAAACCTTAATTACATAAAACTACTGGAATGCAAAGTACTGTTTTTGGTAATGTCTTTGAAATTGGTTATTGTAGATATATCTAATTGATTAGTGAAAAGGGTTCAAGCTCAGTTGGGTTGAAATGAAGCAAAAACCAAGCATTTGGCTACCAATTATGAGGTTTGATTCTTACTTGAAGCTCTTTGTGTTCTTAATTTTTCAAAGATTTGTTTCACTTAAGCTAAGGGGGTGTTTGGCCTAGCTTTTTTTAACAAAGCTTATAGCTTTTTTAGCTTTTTTTTTTTTTTACAAAATAAGCTTAACTTGGTGTTTGGTTTAGCTTTTTAAGCTTATGCTTATTAGCTTATATAAGCTAATTTGAAGAAGCTTATTTGAAGATACTTTTTTTAGCTTATTCGAAGAATGATAGAAAATAAGTTATAAGCTAATCCGAACACTTAAAAAGAGCTTATCAAATGATAGAAAATAAGCTATAAGCTAATTTAAGATATAAGCATAACCCAAAAAATAAAAGCTTGGCCAAACACCCCCTAATTCAAGTATAGCCTTGATTGAACTGTTTTGCATGAAATTAACCACTCTTGGCGGAATGTTATACTAAAGGTTATGCGATTGTGACATACAGTGTATGTATATATTGGCAGAAGAACGTACTGAGATGAGGTTCTCGACTCCAAGAATTCTTGCTTTCAAAGCAATATTTTAATTAGATTTTCTATAATTCAAATAAATATAAAATCTATTGACACAGGATTGGTATGTAACAGGAGGGAAACTCTCATGCATGGTATTTTAAACATGATATACAACTTAAAGTAGCATAGCGTTGAAAATATTAACAATGGTTACTTCATTTAGAGGGATTATGGCTCTGTTTAAATGAAAATATGGTATGGTAAGGAAATTTGTTATCTAGGGTTTGTTTTAGTCTGCAGATATGGCAAGTAAAAACGTTTTTTCAAAATGTTGTTTTGTTCTTTAATTCGGCGTATGCACATTTCTTGTATTTATTCAACGTCGGATTGTTTTGTAAGGATGTGAGGATGACGATCAGCTTCAACCCTTCAACTTAAATGGACTACTCCAGTTGAAGAAGTGAGGCTATATGTACAAAAGGCATCATAACCGACTCTTAAACAAGAGCTTGAACGTATGTGCTTTGATTATCGCTTTTTTGTATAATAATTCTCTATTTGTTTGTCTTTTTTGTTGTTAAATAAATATTGAATACTGAATTTGTTCGTCTAGGGTTGATGGTATGATTTGCAATGGTCGGCTCCTAAAATTTTGAGGCAAGATATGAGGTGCCCAGGATTTGAACGAGGTAAATATGTGACATAATTTAGTACGCGTTAAATTTTGGTTCGAAAAACCGACTGATTTGATTGAAGAGTATAATGTGGATTAATTCGAAAAGTCCAAATAATAGAACTTTCAATTTGGATTCATTATCTCAGTAAGGATGTTGGAAATTATTCTGATATGCATCTTTGTCCAGGATATGTGCACGTTCAGGGTATCCAGCAGACCCTAACGACCCAGGGTATCAGCCTTTGGGAGCCTTTGTAATATTTTGTATCTCATCAAGTCAACTTCAAAATTGATTGCACTAAAAGCTAAACAATTTAAAGAAACTTTATTTTTTTTTAATTTGTAGTTGTGGTGGCTTACTTACCAAAGTCAAAAGCAAACAAAAAGAAGAGCCTATTGTGGAACTCCAAAGACACCAGTGAGGATAATTCAGTCTCTGAGGTTTGGTTAACTTTATGGTTATGGATGTTCTATATATAATATATCTATGTATTTGGTTGAACCTTTGTTTGTTTGTCTTTAATTTTGCACCACACAATTTATTAATATATTCTTTGTTTTAATATCAGATCAAGCATTTTATCGAAAGCTTAGTTGCGTCTAGCTAAGCTGGGTCAGTTAAGGCAAGCAGCCAGAATAATATCATGCCTCGTCCATCAAGCACACTAGAACAATCCCAATGTGATGCATTAGAGGGTGTTGAAAACATTGATGAGTGAAAGCGATTTAGTAGATTCTATAACTCGTTAGTAACATATAAACACTTTTAGTTTTGTTTGTTTTAGTATTTAAAATTCTATAACTACCACTTTTATTTGGTTGTTTGTAAGATTGATGTTTATTAGTTTAATTAAGAATCTTAATTTGTTCACGAATGTTTCCATATTGCTTTGGTATTTGTTTGTAAATATTGAATATTTTTATCTACATATAGTGTGGTTAATTTCTACAATTTAAATTATATTTACCAACACATCAATGTTTTTTTCAACACAAATTAAGATCAATACCTACACATTTTCAACATTTACCTACACATACTATTACTTTTACCTACACATAAGATTACTTTTACCTACACATATATTCATGCCACGTCAACTCCCACGTCGGATGCCACGTCAACTGCCACGTCGGATGTCACGTCAACTGCCACGTCGGATTCCACGTCAGTTGCCACGTCATATGTTTTCTAAACAAATTGTTGTACTTTTAACCACACATATAAATGGCTTTTAGCAACACATATATGTGTAGGTATGGCTTGCTATATGCCTACATATAACTTATGTGTGGGTAATGACTTATATCCACAGTCATGAGCGTACACATCATTACACTTATTTTATATGTAGGTAAAGACAACTGACAACACATTATATGCTTTTTCCCACATATACTTTGTGTTGGTAAAGAACCAAATTTCTTGTAGTGTATATTAAACACATGGGAAAATCCCAAGTTTCAAGTACACACATTTTTATGGGATAAACCCTATTTTATTTAAATAAAAATATCTTTATTTTAGGTAACTTTATTGCCACTTTTCCAAGCCTTCAGTGCTGTCCAGCTGGCTTGTATTTGGCTTTCATATTTTGTTACCTGAAACGCGTTTAAAAACATTTTGTCAGTGGGAAATACTGGTGAGTGAATCCCAGTTTAATCAAGTTAAGTAAAAACCATTGTACAGTATTGAGGGCAGTTGCGCAATTACATTTGTTTCCATCTACTTTAATTACCACCCACGGTACTGTCAACCAGACTTGTGGTCATGTTACTCCTCGCAAGGTATTAACAAATTTTGTATACAAAACCCCAACATATCGACGATAATTGTAGAATACAAATACTCAATCTCTGTTTAATCTATTATTAATTAATTGAGGTTTTGTAAAACAATTTGCAAAAAGGATATTACTCACATTGCTGTCTTAGATTTTCTTTAGGGATTTCCTGATGATTATCTATTAAATACACAAATGCACACGCGTTAGTATAATAACCCAATATTTACATTAGTAATACCCTCCCCGAGATGGCATTCCAACGACTACGTCGGGCAGAACCTCGACAGCCGTTACGGAACCCTGGATCGATCGGGCAACATATCTAATACGTAACCGGGGTTATGATACTTACAATGGGGTAGAACTTCGTTATTTAGGGGGTATAATACCCGAAAATTATGTAAATTCTTCATAATTTCAAGAGAGAAAGAGATTTGGTGCGAATTCAAATGAACGGCCGATGCCCTCTATATATAGGGCCTGATTTGCAGTTCCTCGCGGCCCGCGAAGACCAAAGGGTCGTCTTACGCGGCCCGCGACATAGGGTGGTAGGGCCTAGCTTTGCTTGATTAGCCAACTAGCTTCTACACGATCGACGACACGTGGCAACACCGGGTTAAGCCTGGTGGCCAGTCTGTCGCGCCCCGCGTAGGAGGTAGCCAAGGGCTACGCGGCCCACGACAGCCCTAAAATCTGGGTTTTTAATTAAATTTAATAAAAATAAAGGTATCGGGGCATGTTTTCGTATACGGGGTTTATTTTAGGACTTATTGGAATATTTTAAATATTTTTAGGGTGTCGAAAATTTTTATTCAGGAGGGTTGTTATATTCTCCCCACCTTGTTTTAGAGCTCGTCCTCGAGATCTACTGGAACAGGTGTGGATATTTTCTTTGCATTTCTGATTCAAGATCCCATGTGTATTTTGGTCCTCTTTTGGAATCCCATTTCACTTTGACCAGAACTAATCTCTTGTGTTTGAGATTCTTGACCTTTCTGTCTTCAATCTGTAGAGGTCTTTCTACAAATTTTAACTGTTCATTTACCTCTATATCCTTAAGAGGTACTACGAGTGATTCATCAGCTAAGCATTTCTTGAGATTCGATACATGAAATACATCATGTATTCCTGTCATTTCCTCTGGCAGTTGTAGCTGATATGCTATAGGTCCTATTTTTCTAATAATTTCAAAAGGTCCAACATACCTGGGGCTTAGCTTTCCCCTTTTGATGAATCTTACCACTCATTTCCAAGGAGAGACTTTCAACAACACTTTGTCTCCTACTTGAAATTCCAATGGATTTCGTCTGTTATCAGCATAACTCTTTTGTCGATCACGTGCTGCTTTCAGTCGTTCCCTGACTTGAATGATTTTATCGGTTGTTTCTTGTACTATCTCAGGTCCAGATAGTTGCTTTTCTCCAATTTCTACCCAACAGACTGGGGTTCGGCATTTTCGTCCATAAAGTGCTTCGAATGGTGCAACATTGATACTTGTGTGATAACTGTTATTGTAAGAAAATTCTATCAATGGTAAGTGATCATCCCAATTACCTCCGAAATCAATTACACAAGCTCTAAGCATGTCCTCCATTGTCTGAATTGTTCTTTCGCTCTGTCCGTCCGTTTGAGGATGATAAGCGGTGATTAGATTCAGCTTGGTTCCCATTGCTTTTTGAAAACTTGTCCAAAAATGAGAGGTAAAACGGCTATCCCTATCAGAAACAATTGATAAAGGAATTCCATGTAATGAAACTATTTCATTTACATATAGTTTAGCTAATTGTTCCATACTAAAGGTTTCCTTAATAGGTAGGAAATGAGCTGACTTGGTTAGCCTATCTACAATCACCCAGATTGTATCATTACCTTTTCTTGTTTTGGGTAAATTGGTAACAAAATCCATTATTATCAATTCCCATTTCCAAACTGGCATTTCTAACTGTTGTAACAATCCTGAGGGTTTCTGATGTTCAGCTTTAACTTGTGAACAGGTTAAACATTTAGAAACATAAGCTGTTATATCCTTTTTCATTCCTATCCACAAGAAATTCTTTCTTAAATCCTGATACATTTTATCATTTCTAGGATGCATCGTATATTTAGACTTATGGGCTTCTTCTAATATACGATGGCGTAGGTTTCCTAATTTAGGTATCCACATTATTTTCTTATGGAATCTCCAAATTCCATCCGTTCCTTGTTCTAATTCCTTAATCATTCCCTTTAATTTTTCAGTATCATCCTTGATTACTGATTCTTGTGCTTTTCTAATCTTCTCATTCAAATCTACTTGCAGGTTTAGTTTAAGTGAACGTACTCTTTTTGGCTTTTCATGATACTTTCGACTTAAAGCATCAGCCACTACATTGGCCTTTCCTGCATGATACTGGATATTACAATCATAATCACTAAGTATCTCCATCCAGCGTCTTTGTCTCATATTCAACTCCTTTTGCCCGAAAACATACCTTAAACTCTAATGGTCGGTGAAAATGGTAAACTTACTACCGTAAAGGTAATGTCTCCAAATTTTAAGGGCAAAAGTTATGGCTCCTAATTCTAGATCATGGGTTGAATAATTCTCTTCATGATTCTTAAGTTGTCTAGAGGCATAAGCTATAACCTTTTGACGTTGCATCAATACACATCCGTAACCTAACTTAGAAGCGTCACAATAGACTACAAAGTCTTTAGTTCCTTCTGGTAACGCTAGTATTGGTGCATTGGTTAGTCTTTGCTTAAGAATTCTAAAAGTTTCTTCTTGTTTTGGTCCTCATTCAAACTTAACAGATTTACAGGTTAACTTAGTTAAGGGAATGGTTATTCTAGAAAAATCTCGAATAAATCTTCTATAATAACCGGCCAATCCTAAGAAACTTCTAACCTCGGTTGGTGACTCAGGTGTTTTCCATTTGGTAATCGCCTCGATCTTTATGGGATCTACATGAATTCCTTCATGATTGACTAAATGCCCAAGAAACTGTACCTGTTCTAACCAAAATTCACACTTCGAAAACTTAGCATAAAGCTTCTATTTTCTTAATAAACTTAGAAGTGCGTGCAGATGCGCTGCATGTTCCTCTTTGCTCTTAGAATAAATAAGAATATCATCTATAAAGACAATTATGAATTTATCCAAATATGGCTTACATATTCGGTTCATCATGTCCATAAACGCGGCTGGGGCATTGGTTAAACCAAATGGTATGACAGCAAATTCATAATGGCCATACCTTGTTCTAAATGCGGTCTTAGGAATGTCCTCTTCCTTTACCTTTAATTGATGATATCCTGATCGTAAATCGATTTTAGAGAAAAATCGAGCTCCTTGTAATTGATCGAACAGATCATCGATCCTTGGTAATGGATACCGATTCTTAATCGTGACTTTGTTCAATTCATGGTAGTCAATGCACATACGCATTGATCCGTCTTTCTTTTTAACGAATAAGATCGGCGCTCCCCATGGCGATAAACTTGGCTGTATGAATCCCTTCTCCAATAATTTGTCTAACTGTTTCTTCAGTTCTTGCATTTCGGCGGGTGCCAAACGATAAGGTGCTTTGGCAATTGGTGTTGTTCCTGGTAGCAAGTGGATTCTGAATTCGACTTCTCTGTCTGGAGGTTGCCCTGGTAACTCTTCTGGAAATACATCTGGAAATTGAGATACTACAGGGATATCTTTTAATTCTTTTCCTTTAGTGTTAATGATTATGGAAATCAAATACACTAATGATCATTTTCTTACATAACTGGCTGTTTTCATTACAGAGATGAATTTTGTGGATCTAGAGGGCTTATCTCCTTTAATTGTGATCTTTTCTCCCCTTGGTGAATTTACTTGAATTGACTTTTGATCACATAGAATACTAGCTTTATTGGCTATTAACCAATCCATTCCTAATACAACATCAAATCCTGCCAGATTCATTGGGCAAAGGTTTGCAATAAATTTTTGATTTAAAAATTCTATTCTTGCTCCCTGCAAGATTTCGGTAATCTTAATGGTTTCCCCATTTGCTGTCTCTACTAGAAATTCTTGTGGGAGTTTAGTTAATGGTTGATTGAGAAGTTTGCAAAATGAAGTATTAATAAAACTTTGGTTTGCACCAGAGTCAAATAATACTTTAGCAAAAACATCATTAACAAAAAACATACCGGCGATCACATCCAGGATCATCTTGGCTTCTTCTGCAGTCAGAACAAATGCCCTAGCATTTTTGGTAGTCTTGTTGGCCATGGCTGGAACTTGTTTCGGACAGTTCGGTTTAATATGACATTTTTCTCCACAGTTGAAGCACATTCCATTGTTAGGTTTCTTCCTACAGTCTTCTTCCTTGTGTCCTGGTATCTTGCAGAAATTGCAGTAAGTGGAGCATTTTCCTGAATGCTTTTTCTTGCAAGCCTTGCAGTAGGGTGTAGAGGTAGAACCTACATTTTTTTCCACGGTTGGAATTTCCATAACGAAATTCTTGGGTAAGTCTTTGAGCTAGGTTTTTCCTCTGATCCTCTTCTCGTGTACGTACTAATTCATCAGTCTAGGTATTCGCTAGTTCTACTGCTTCTTCTATAGTTTGAGGTCTAGCTGCCTTGACTACATGTCTAATCTCACTGATTAATCCCCAGATATAACGGGAGATTAATACTGGTTCAGGTGATGCAAGAGTTGGCACTATTCTAGCATATTCAAAGAATAAAGTAGTGTACCCCTTACTATCCACTTCAGTCATCCTAAGGTTTAGGAATTTATTTGCTATCTGTTCCTTTTCATTGGGATGGCAGAATTTTCTTTCCACCATATTCTTAAATTCCTCCCATTCCATATTGTAAACCCTATCACTTCCCCTAGACTGGAGGATAGTGTTCCACCATTCGAGTGCTAAATTCTTAAACAGATTGGAAGCAAACATTATTTTATCCTCTTCCGCACACTTGCTTATTTTTAGGACTGCCTCAGTCTTTTCTTTCCAGCGTAGAGCTGCAACGGCCCCTTCATTGCCCGAGAATTCCATTGGTTTACAAGACCAGAATTCTTTATAAGAACAACCATAAGACATGGTTCTTCTTCTTTTGGGAATGGGCACTTGAAGTAGGGGTCCATTGTTTACGCTGTGCTCTGGTTCAGTTAGTCGTTTACTGCCATTGTTACTTCTATTATCGGCTTCCCTAACTGTTTTGATAATATATGGCATTGCATCTATTATCCCTTGTGCCACTATGTGTTGGATGGCACTGTTATCCACTTGGTTTCCATTGTTATCATTGTTTGGGTTATCATTATTCGGGTTATTGTCACTCTGGTTTTCATTATTCTGGTTTTCCTGGTTCACTTCTTTGTCCATCTGAATTTTAAACATTTGCCAATTATTAATATCACAAGATAATATTTAGTGCAAACATTCACTTAACACGCATATTGATCAAAATCGTCGAGCATTGCGACTTACTCTTTCTTATATTATGCATCTAATACAAACTGGAACTGGAATCAAAATTAAAATACTAATATGCATCACTAACCACAAAGTGGTCTATACTACGATAGATATATTATCATTATATATATATATATATATATATTTTCATACACACATATTATATATTTATTATTATTTTATTATTATTATTACTATCATCATCACTGATATGGGTTCATCCAGAACTCCATATTACGCTCGTCGTACTTCCAGGCGAGTCGTTCTCCAACCTGCCTCATCCTCTCGCTACTTTCTAAAATCTCCTCACCAAAGGTGCGGAGTTCTTGCACATTCTCTGCACTCATTGGGGGTGCAGGTGCTGGTACTGGGTCTGGGTACTGTGGCATGGGTTCTTCCTGAGGATATGGATTCTCTAGGATTTCCCTAATGTATTCATCATTATCATAATAGGGATCTAGAGGGTCCAGACCTGGGTAAGCAGCTAGGTTTGGCATGGGTTCTTCTGATATGTGGTAGCGTTGCTGATAATCCCGATGATCATCAAACCACGGATCGTAGTCTGGGTCTAAGGGATTGGGTGCTGGTATTCTAGGTATCTCGGTCGGGTCAAAGGCTGGTGCTGGGATTTGGTTTTCTGGGTTATTTTCAATCTCCATTGGCTGTGTGGGAAACAAGGGTAATGGTTGAGGGGCTATGAGTTGCTCCAGGTTTGGGTCGGCAGCTGTGGTTGCTAAAATATGGAAGTTTGCTAAACTCCTATTAAGCATGTCTTGGGTGTGGGCATTTGTTTCTCTCTTAGCGGCTGCTAGAACTCGCTGCTGTTGTAACTTTTTCATTCTCTTCCTACGCTCATGTGCTCCCCTACTGAACCATCCTCTCTTTTTAGGTGGGAATGGCTCTTCAGACTGAGCCTTAAATACGAATATCCCATCTTCATTGTCAGCTGAATACCCTGAGAGGGCAAGTTGTGAAGAGGTGCCTTCGCTCCTAGGTGAGCCGGACAACTGACGATAAGCGTTCGAGGGTCCTTGATTGCTCATACTGTAAACTAACAAATAGTCAAATAACACACAACAATAAAATACAGATATGCACGTATTTCTGTAATTAATTTCCTAACATATAATATCTTGGTGTCAGCAGAACACTTCTGTGGCTGAATCAGTGGCTTACCTCTGATACCACCTTCTGTCGCAACCCCCGTCCCCTAACAACCCGGGAACGGGCGGTCGCTGCCAGTTTCGGTGGTATCCAGATTTTTAACATTTTGGCAGCGGAAATTACATCAGGATCGTAGTTAGGAAATATTTTATCAGAGTAAAATACCACACTTTTAATATATTAAACACATGGGAAAATCCCAAGTTTCAAGTACACACATTTTTATAGGGATAAACCCTATTTTATTTAAATAAAACATCTCTTTATTTTAGGTAACTTTATTGCCACTTTTCCAAGCCTTCAGTTCTGTCCAGCTGGCTTCTATTTGGCTTTCACATTTTGTTACCTGAAACGCGTTTAAAAACATTTTGTCAGTGGGAAATACTGGTGAGTGAATCCCAGTTTAATCAAGTTAAGTAAAAACCATTGTACAGTATTGAGGGCGGTCGCACAATTACATTTGTTTCCATCTACTTTAATTACCACCCACGGTACTGTCAACCCGACTTGTGGTCATGTTACTCCTCGCAAGGTAGTAACAAATTTTGTATACAAAACCCCAACATACCGACGATAATTGTAGAATACAAATACTCAATCACTGTTTAATCTGTTATCAATTAATTGAGGCTTTGTAAAACAATTTGCGAAAAGGAGATTACTCACATTGCTGTCTTAGATTTTCTTTAGGGATTTCCTGATGATTATCTATTAAATACACAAATGCACACGTGTTAGTATAATAACCCAATATTTACATTAGTAATACCCTCCCCGAGACGACATTCCAACGACTACGTCAGGCAGAACCTCGACAGCCGTTATAGAACCCTGGATCGATCGGGCAGCGTATCTAATACGTAACCAGGGTTATGATACTTACAACGGGGCAGAACTTTGTTATTTAGGGGGTATAATACCCGAAAATTATGTAAATTCTTTAGAATTTCAAGAGAGAAAGCGATTTGGTGTGAATTCAAATGAACGGCCGATGCCCTCTATATATAGGGCCTGATTTGCAGTTCCTCGCGGCCCGCAAAGACCAAAGGGTCCTCTTACGTGGCCCGCGATATAGGGTAGTAGGGCCTAACTTTGCTTGATTAGCCAACTAGCTTCGACACGATCGATGACACGTGGCAACACCGGGTTAAGCCTGTTGGACAGTCTGTCGCGCCCCGCGTAGGAGGTAGCCAAGGGCTACGTGGCCCGCGACAGCCCTAAAATCTGGGTTTTTAAGTAAATTTAATAAAAATAAAGGTATTCGGGGCCTGTTTTCGTGTACGGGGTGTATTTTTGGACTTATTAGGATATTTTAAATATTTTTAGACTGTCAGAAATTTTTATTCAGGAGGGTTGTTATATCAAACCTCTGATTGGCTAAAAATTCATCCACTGCTAAAAGGTATTGTCGCAACCCCCGTTCCTTAATAGCCCGGGAACGGGCGGCCGCGACCAGTTTCAATGGTATCGGTGTTTATCAATTTGGCAGCGGAAATTTCATCAGGATCGTAGTTAGGAAATATTTTTATCAGGGTTAAACACCATAATGTTTAAAATAAATGGATGGAATAAAACCCGATTTTGTATATAATACATTTATAGGGAATAACCCTAATTATTGAAAATAATTCTCCTTTTTAATTAGGTAACTTTTATGACCACTTTTCTAAGACTTCGGTGTTCTCCAGCTGGCTTTTATAGGCTTCATACTAAGTTACCTGAAACACGTGTTTAAAACATTTTATCAGCAAGAAATACTGGTTAGTGAATCCCAGTTTAATAAAAATAGGTTTTATCAGTCTATAGCATTGAGGGCGGTCACGCAATTACATTTGTTTTCATCTACTTTAATTAACACCCACGGTACTGTCATCCCGACTTGTGGTCATGTTACTACTCACAATGTAGTAACAAATATTGTATACAAAACCCCAACATACTGACGATAATTGTAGAATACAAATACTCAATCACTGTTTAATATAATGTTAATCATATGAGGTTTTGTAAAAACAGTTTGCAAAAAGGTTCACAAAAAGGAGATTACTCACTTTGCTATTTTAGGTAATTTCCTGTGGCTTCCTGGTTATAATCTATAAATTTTAAATAATGCATACGCGTTAGTATAATAACCCAAATTTACATTAGTTATACCCTCCCCGGGACAGAACTCCAATGACTACGTCGGGCAGAACCTCGACAGCCGTTATGGAGCACTAGATCAATCGGGTAGCGTATCTAATACGTAACCGGGGATTAAAATACTTACAACGAGGCAGAACTTCGCTATTTAGGGGGTTATAATGCTCGGGAATTATTTTAGCTATCAGAGATTGAGGGAGAAATTAGAATTGTGAACGATTTGGAATGAATGCTCGATCGTCCAATTTATAGGGCCTAATCAGGGGTCTCTCGCGCCCCGCGATGGAATCAAAGGGGGTCGTCGTGCCCCGCCAGGGCCAAAAGGCGGCGGCATCGTTGCTGAGTCACCGGGGTTGTCGACGCGTGTCATGCCACGTGGCGGCTCCAGGACGTGCCACCTATCCCCTCGCTTGCGGCTCGCGTAGAACCAGAAGCAGTCTGTCGCGCCCCGCGACAGACTTAATTTATTGTTTTTATTTGTTATTTAATGAGATAAAGTGATCTCGGGGCCGGTTTTCATATACGGGGTGTATTTTAGGACATTTGGGGGTGTCTAAAATATTTTATGGAGGGTTGATATATCTTGGGTATAACTCCTGGATTGTTTAATAAAATATATAATGCACTCGCATTATGTATAATAACCCAATTCAACTTTATTGTAGGACCGTTATTGACAGTCGTGTGAGTCAATCAGAGCTAGATACTTCTGAAAATACAGCGGAAATACAAAATCGGCATGAATCAAAGCAGAAATGGAGTAGAAACAGAAGTAGATCACTTTAAAACAGTTTTCTCATTAATCTTCCAAGAAATACACGAGCAGCAGTTCGGCTACACTGGAGACATGAACGTACAAAATGAGAAAACAACTTGGGTATTTATAGGGGACAAGGTTTCACTTATGTGACCATGTCCATATGAGCGAAACCATCAAGTTGGGGTTTCGCTCTTATGGCACATGTCCATAAAAGCGAAATATCAACATGAAAATCAAACAATTACACTTCAACTCCCTATACAATACATAATTAACACATCTAGACCCTATACATTGATCAACTAAGACTAAGACGCAGGCTTTAGACATTCGTGCACCAACAAACTCCTCCTTGGATACAGCCGGAGTCTTCAGTCTTGGTCTTAAAACTTTACAGGGACTTGAATTTTCCTTCTCTAGACTTAGGCTTCTTCAGCAGCTTCCTAAGCTTCTCTTTCTCTTTCGCAGGCTCCCCCTTTCATCAATCTTCTGTGCTTTTGGAATCGACACCTGGATTACCAGCAACAAGCTTCCTTTTGCATCAAGCTCGTCTTCAGACTCCCCCTAAGACTCTACTATCGGGATCTTAATCTGGAACTTTCACCTGCAAACCTCAAACATTTATAAGAATAAACATTTTAAATGTCCAGAATTGATGATCTGGTTCTTTCACAATCCTATAAAGATTTGACGATATAAAGAAACTAACAACAAAACCTAACACTATACAAACCAATTTTAAACCTTTTAATTTTTACCGACACACCCAGTTAACCAAGTCCAAGTTAATGACCTTGGTCAACCGTTTAGCCTGCCAAGTCCAAGTTAATGACCCTGGCTGACCAAATTATGAAGATGCTGACTTTCTGAAAAGAAGTCAAGTTCAAATTAATGAACTTTAGAACATTTAAGCAATTACCAATCATTTTTCACAATCTACTGCTTACCCAACCCTCAAGATCCGACATGTTTAGCACATAAGACTTTGATCATCCAATCCCCAACATCTGTTGTCTAAAATAAGATGAAAAAAAATCTTTTTGGATTTTGAATATGAGAAGCAATAAACTGTACACACAATCTTTTTGCGAGCGTGTTAAGGAATCATATCAGCTTCCGATAAGATACAAGTACCGTTAAGCTTAAGTGACATTTTAAGCACTAAACAGTTTGCAATGATTATCGATATACTGGTCCACTTTAAATTTTCACACAAAGTTCAATCTGTTCAGGATACGGATTTAGTATTTTAGAGACTTAAACTTATACGTGTGTCCCACCTCTTGAATATACTCCCGTATCCAGATCCCAATATTCAGTCTTACAGGTGAATACACCACAGATGATATCTGTAAGGGGTTAATTGCGAGGGCCGTGAGAGCTCAGGTCGATCTTTTGATACGCAGAGAGATGACAGCTTCGACTTTTGGTGGGTCCTCTTTAGAGGATCTTTTTTACAACAGCATTGCTAAGCAATTTTATTGTCTTATCATATATGCTGAGGGTGATGCTATGTTTCAAGCATTTGCGGAAAGTATTCTCCGGGGACTAGGTCAGAAATTTCTTTCAGCAGAAGTCCCGGGATAATACCCCAGATATCACTAAGCATAAAGACCTAGTATCTCAGAAAGAGGGACCTTTCAAACGAGATTTCAGGGGTTACCTATATATCCAAGTAGTGTTCCCCACGAAAAAGCAAGTGACATTTATGTTTATATCCCGAACAAATCTACTAAATGTGTAAAAACCTATCGGCATATCATCTACAAGACTGCTTAACACATTTATACTTTACAAATCTTTAGCGTACTGCACTGTCTAGCTGATGTACTATCATTTCCCATTTACACAAACTCATTTTTACTTTTTCAAATGTTTTTGGTTTTTGTAGTTTTTATCATGTTTTTGTAATTTTCTGCAAACTTTCTCCCCCTAAAAAGAAAAAAATATTTTTGAGTTTTTGTTTTTATCGAAAAGCAGAAAACAAACTGTACAAACAAAGTTTACAACATGATGTGGTTCATGTCAGATCGCCGCCCAACTCGGCTTCACATTCAATAACCCTCCCAGATTGCAGATTTTTCATCCCGTTTAATTTCAAAAGATAATAAAATCTCCTTTTGTCAAATGATTTAGTGTAGAAATCCGCTTTCTGATCATCGGTGTGCAAGTGTTCAATCCGAATTAACTTTTTCTCGTGACAATCACGGATAAAGTGGTGACGGATCTCAATGTGTTTTGTTTTTGAATGATGAATCGGATTTTTAGTGATATTAATAGCTGCTTCATTGTCCACATAGATTGGAGTGTCTAAGAACTGCAACCCGTAGTCGCACATCTGCTGTTGGATCCAAAGGATCTGCGAGCAACAGCTGGAGGCTGAAACGTATTCAGCCTCGCATGTAGAGAGCGCTACTGCGGTTTGTTTCTTACACTGCCAGGTAACGAGTCGAGTTCCGAAGAACTGACACCCAGCAGTGATGGACTTTGCGTTTTGCTTGCAGCTTCCAAAGCCAGAATCAGCGAAACCAGATAAAGTAAAGTCACCCGATCGAGGATACCACAAGCCGATGCTTGGGCAGCCTTTCAAATACCGTAAGATACGTTTCACAATGGTCAGGTGTGACTGCTTTGGATTTGACTGATATCTGGCACAAAGGCACGTTGGGTACATGATGTCTGGACGGGAAGCCGTGAGATACATCAGAGATCCAATGATTGATCGGTACAATGTCTCTTCCATTTTCACTCCATTTTCATCTGGACAAATCCCGTGATTCTGTGCAAGGGGGGTTGACGCAGGACTGTAATCTGTCATGTCGAACTTGTCAAGCACGTCCTTCACATACTTCGTTTGGTGAATGAAGATTCCATCGGGCATTTGCTCCACCTGCAGCCCGAGGAAGAACTTCATCTCCCCCATCGAACTCATTTCGAATTTCTTTTTCATCACCAACTCAAATTCTTTACACAAGTCTTCGTTGGTCGAACCAAAAATGATATCATCAACTATATCTGCACAATTAGGAGATGGCCTGCAACTTCCTTTGTGAACAAAGTGCTATCTACTGTTCCTCTGATGAACCCGTTGCTCAAAAGATGTAGGGAAAGTGTCTCATACCAGGCTCTCGGTGCCTGGTGTAAACCGTAGAGTGCCTTATCCAGCAAATAGACCTTGTTCTTGTGTTGTGGATCAGCAAACCCCGGCGGTTGTCCCACATACACCTCTTCTTTAATCTTTCCGTACAGGAAGGCAGATTTAACATCCAACTGGTACACTTTGAAGTCTTTCCATGAAGCAAATGCCAGGAAGATACGAATAGCTTTAAGTCGAGCAACAGGTGCGTAAACCTCGTCATAATCTATGCCTTCTTGCTGACTAAAGCCTTGTACCACTAATCGTGCTTTGTTCCGAACCATGACTCCTCTATCGTCTCTCTTACATTTGAAAACCCACTTCGTTTTAATCAACTTTTGATTCTCAGGGAGGTCTACTAGTCTCCACACTCCCAACTTCTCGAATTGTTGCAACTCCTCCTGCATTGCATTTACCCAGCTATCTTCAGTCAACGCTTCTTTATACGTTCTGGGCTCGATCTGCGAAATAAAACATTTCAGTGAGAATTCCTCTTGTAAAGGAGCAACAGATGAATAAAAACATGTAAGTGCTCTGTTGATTTGATCTCTTGTTTTAACACCACTTTGAAGATCTCCTATAATCTGATCTGAAGGATGGTAAGATAATGTTCTTGGCATGATGGTGTCAGGCACAACAACTTCCGATTGCTGAAACGAGATATCTAGATCACCGGTGTGATCCTCAGCTTCAGTTGATGCAACATTTGGATCCTCATCAAATATCGGAGCGTTTTCCGAATCTGAGTCATCGGACTGGTCAAATGATGGAGCTGGTTCTACTGGGTCGTCATGAGTTGTTCCACTCGGACCTGCCTCGTGATCATTTACACCAGTTGTAGGAGCGTTTGTATCCACTTCTGGTTGAGAAACCACCAACGGTCTAGGCACCTGATCTTGAAAAGATGATTGCTGTTGTTGGTACAAGAAAATAAGTTCCTCTTCACTCGGCTCCGTAGGTAGTTGGAACGACTCCCAAAGTTTATCGTAATCGAACAACAATCTGTTTCCGGGAAGTTGAGGTGACGCCGTGTGTTTCTGACAATCCACATGATGAACTTCAATCACCTTCTTCAGACATGGTACGAACACTCTTTTCAAAGGACTCGCGTATCCCACAAAGAAACCTTCATTGCTTTTTGCGCCGAATTTTCCATTAGGATCAATGAAAGTACATGGAGATCCGAACGGCTCTAGAAACTTTAGATTAGGCTTATATCTGTGAAGAAGTTCAAAGCACGTCTTTTTGTATTTCTTCACAGTAAGCACTCGATTCAAGGTATAGCATGCCGTTGCCACAGCTTCACTCCAGAAATAAATCGAAAGTTTTGAATCGGCCAACATGGTTCGAGCAGTTTCAATAAGAGTACGGTTCTTTCTTTCAGCTACACCATTCTGTTGTGGAGTGTATGGTGCACTGAATTCATGAAGAATTCCCTTTTCGTTACAGAACTCTAGCATGCGGTTATTCTTGAACTCCGTCCCATTATCACTTCGGATTCTTTGGATTGGTACCTTGTACAAAGTCTCCATCTTTTTGAACAGAATCATCAGCGACTCAAATGTCTGATCCTTTTTTTCCATGCACACTACCCACGAAAATCTCGTGTAATCATCAGTTACCACCAGGCAATATAAGTCTCCACTGATACTCTGCACATTCACTGGCCCAAAGAGATCCATGTGGAGTCTCTCAAGCGGTACTCTGAGTGAATTCAGCAACTTTTGTGGGTGTGACTTCCTGATCTGCTTTCCTTTCTTGCAAGCTACACAGTCATCATTTAAATGAAAGTTTCTCAAATTTACACCTTCAACTAAATCATTTGATACAAGAAAATTCATTTTTCTAATATGAATGTGGCCCATCTTTCGATGCCACATTATCGAATCCTTTTCAGTAGCTTTGGTTTTTGACACAAAACATTGTTTTTGATAATCTGTTGTTGTTGTGACACTCATATCAAGAATGTACAAATCATTTACACGTGGAGCTCGCAACAACACCATTTCTTCCGGAATTTTGAAACCAGGTTTTAAGACAAGACATTCATTTTTAGTGAAATGTACGGTAAAAGAATTATCACAAATTTGTGAAATACTGAGTAAATTGTTTTCCAATTCAATTATGTAATTCACTTTCTCGAACGAAATTACTCCATTCGTCAATGTTCCTTGACCGACAATCCTTCCTCCTTGGTTTCCTGCAAAACCCACGTAACCTCCGTTGATTGATTTAACGTCGTAAAGCAGTGCCAACATCCCTGTCATGTGTCTTGAGGCTCCACTGTCCATGATCCATTTGGAAATGATTGACTTGGGCAGCCCCTGCAAACATTATAGCACATTCATTCAAACAATAAACTCCATGTCTTCTTAACAGCTGAAACACTACCAAACACTATATCACATTTCTCATCAATCTTTGGAAAGTTAAATGTAACATTCGGAACATCAGTTTTTACTTTTGGTTTTACTTCATTTGTGATCGGGGGAAACTCTGCAAGAAACTTATCAAGCTCAAATTCAAATTTATGATTATCATTACCCACTTTTGATTCATAAAATTCCTTTACCCCTTTGACTTTTCTGTCAACCATTTTTCCAAAAATATTTAAAACATTTGGATTAAAGGCTTTTGATTCAAACTTTAACTCATTCTCCATTTTCTTCACCTCAACTGATTGTTTTGGTTTAACCACCCATGATTGAGTTTCAAAAATTTTTGTTTTCAGATAAATCTTTGAAGTCTTTTGTGACTTTGAAGATTCGCCAATCTCGAATGTCGATTTCGGATTATCTTCCGACTTCAATGATTCACCTCTTTTCAAGATGCGGATTGGTGAAACCATTTGTTTTTTTACCCTTTTTGTCAACTGGTGACTTAGGTTGAGGTTTTTGAACAACAGATTTTACGACAGGTTTTTCTAAAACTTTCTTGCATTGTTTTGCCATGTGCCCGATCTCATTGCAGCGATAGCAAACTCTTTTGTCATATTCAACAAAAGTTGATTTGACTGATTCTTCTTTCAGTTTCTTTGCTGCATTGAAATCGTCAATGGCCTTTTGACTAAAAATGTAATTCTTCTCATCGTCCACACTTGGACCAGCAACAAAGATATCATTTATTTTCTCTTTTGGCTTAAACACCTGCTTAGCCACCTTCTTCTCAAAACCAATCCCTTTGTTCTTAAAATTGTTTTTCTTGTTATTACCCTTACCCTCCCATTCTTTCTTTCCCGAGCTGGTAGGATGTAATGTAACAAACGATTTTTTAGGTTTTGAAAAGAATTCTTTGTTATTAACCTCATCAATGTTCATTTCAACCAACCTAAAAACTTTCTCAACATTCTCAATTTTCACATTCTGAAGAGGATACTCGAAATCAGAATAAAGCTTGTCAGTTCCAATCATAGTGTAAACCACCATAATCGGATCATCAGTCGTACTCTTGTCTGATTTCGGTATGAAACGATCTAAAAAATTATCCTCGTCTTCAGAATCAGTAACAGACTTCTCAGAATGAGATTTCATAACTTCAACCTCAGAGTTATCACTCTCTTCATCTAACACCTGATCGACAACAGTCTTGATGACCTGTGACTCGTTGTCTGTGTCGGATGCAGAGAATGTAACATCAATGCTCTCAGGTAATTCATCCTCAATAGTTTTCAACTTGAGATTCAATGCAGATTCCACCCCATCTGGATACTTTTGAGTATAATGATTCCACATTGGGGGTGGAACACTGTTAAAGACAGGTGCAGCATTGGGCTGTTGTGGAACAATTTGTTTAAGAACATAGGACGATGCAACATAGCTCATCAATTTCTTATCAATTCGCTCATTTTCAATTTTAGTCAATTCCAATTCTTTCTTTAATGATGCGATTGTGTCAATATGAACATTAACTTCCACTTGTTTATCAAAAAGTGTTGCTTTTGCTAGTTTTGTGGCTTTATCATTTTCGACACTTTCTTTTTTAATCATTTTAACTGATCTGGCTAATGTATCATATGCTTCTTTGACTTGTCCTAGATCAAATTTTAACATGTCAGCTTGTTGTTTCAATTCCTGAAACTTAGTGTCTTTTTCAAGACACTCCATGCACGATTGTAAACACTTTTGGCATGGAGTTTCAGACATTGAATCCACTTTCTCAACAATTTCTGCTTCATGAGCAGTTTTCACTTCCTGTTTACCGACATCTTTGGACTCTGACTCAGACACTTTCTTAGTTTTGGTCTCCTCAATTCCCGACTCCTTATCCGACTCCTTTTGAACTGACTCGGTACCGACAGACTCGGGTTTCACAAGTTCTGTGTCTACCTCTCTCAGTTTTGCCATGAGAGCCTTGACAGCAATTTCTTTCAAAGTGTCTTCGGTCATTTCCTTTGTCACATCGATCATTTCTTCAACAAATTCTTTCTTCTCCTCATATCTTGGACACAATCCAGTCGTCGGTTCTTCAAAGAAACCTGTAAAAGATTCAAAAATTTTAGGAGGCATGATAGATCTCAAAGAACTGGCTAATACCTCCTGCTCAGATTGAGAGTAATGAACTTCTGCATCTAACTCCTTGATGTCAACCTCATTATCCACAGAAACATCTTCAACAACCACTTCAGATTCAACAACACTTTCGGTCACTTCAACTATCTCAGCCATCATAGCCTGTCCATCACTTCCAGGGATGTATTTATCCCAACTGAACCCCTCAGCAACTTTCTCGTCATCCTGGTTCACAATGAGAGCTTTCTCTGGTTTGTTCTCGATTTGTGGTCTTTGAACTACAGGTTACTGATTTGGTCGGTGATAGATTGCCTGCTTATAATAATCATTCGTAAACGGGTTTTGATGATTATTTACTTCTCGGTTCGGACACTCTCTTTTGAAATGGCCTCTTTCTTTGCACTTGAAACAGGTTACTTTAGACTTATCAAATCCTAACTTCATATCATGTCCAGAAAGACTGTTTCTGCCTGTAATTTCCATAAAGCGCTGTGCTCTCCTCACCAAACTAGCCATGCCCCATTTAATATCTATCAGCTCAAGTTCCTCCGGATCGATCTGATCGTAATCCTCTTTGGTCATGTCCGGATTTCTGATCTTACCCGCTACCAAAGACTCATACGATTCTAACACGGAAGCCAACAATGCAATGTGTTGTTTCGCGGCTGTTTCAGTAATTTCATTTCCATTCTTAATATTCACCACGATGTTGCAATGCACCCCAGAAACATAAGCCTTATTATTTGAACTTGTAGAGCTTTGAGGTGAAGACTGCTCTTGAGCTTTGAAGTTTGGATCATAGTTCACAAATGGTGAAGGCTTGTTTGATTGTGGAGTGTTTGTAGAACCACTCGAATTTGTATCAGCACTAAAACCCGTCTGTATCTTTGGACTTTGATTTGTTGCTACAGGAATGCTTCCTTTGTAATAAAGAGATATGTCTTGCTGCACATTTGCTGAATTCATTTTCTTTATCTTCAACAATTCCAACTCATGAGCCTCTATCTTCTCGATGAATGAGCTGAGGTTGAGATTCACAAAATCAGAATTATTCTTCAACATCATTAGATATGTGCCCCACTCATCATACGGAAGTGCATCACACAGCTTATCAATCCATTCTTCATTCGTCTTTGTAATTTCCAAACGCTTCATTTTAACTACAAGATGACAGTATCTTTCGATTAACTGCTTTGTCGTTTCTCCTTTAATCCCGGTAAAAATGTCGAATTCCTTCTTGATTAAGGCCTTCTTGCTTTTAATCATCGAAACAGTGCCTTGGAATTTCAGCTTCAACGCTTGCCACATCGACTGAGAATTATCTTCATGTTGTAGTAAAACGAGAATATCTTCCTTGATGGCCTGTTGCAAAATGCTCACCATCTTCTTTTCAGCCTTGAAGTCAATCTGTTCAGATTCTGTCAAACCCCCGATGCCCTTTTCCAATCCCATACCGTTAACTGGTGGTACATACTTCGCCTCTATTTTCATCCAACATTCGAAGTGATTGGCTTGCACCCAGTTTTTGAAACGGCCGGACCAACCCGCATATTCATCTAAACTCATAAGCTTCGGAGGCTTTTGCATCATCCCCAACTCGTTTTCCATGTTAACGTTCTGAACTATACTCGCCGAACTTTGTGTAGCCGTCAAACCGCTACCCGCAAACAAGTTATAAAAATCTTGATGTTCCATTTTAGTGACAAATTTCCAAAAATGTTTAACTTTTTGATTAACAGATTGATTTTATCGAAAAACTTTTAACACATACTGAGTTTCCAACACTCGATCATGTACGAAATGGACTAAACGCTCAAAACATGATTTTAACACTAAAACAGGTCGTATAAACGAAATCAGACTTTATGTGTAACAATGAGCGAAACCCCTAATGTTCACAAAAGCGAAACCAGATAATGACCTAATAAGCGAAACCACTTAAAGACCTTAAGAGCGGAACCACTAAAATGACTAATAAGCAAAACCACTCAAGCGAAACCTCAAAACTGACACTTGGAGCGAAACCTACGAGCAAAACCTCTCAAATGACCTTATGAGCGAAACTACAAGAGCGAAACCTCTCAAATACCAAAAAAGCGAAACCTATTCACGATCCATTTTAGGTCACTTTTAAGCTGATTTTAGGTCTGAAAATCTCAAGGGTTTGTTATTAGACAATTTTACACTATATACTCAAATTTCAGTCCATTTTCTCCGTCGGAAAGTCCAGAAACTCAAAATGTGCTTGAAAAAGGCTTTGATTTGGGTCAACTAGCTCACAACTGGCTCTGATACCAATTGTAGGACCGTTATTGACAGTCGTGTGAGTCAATCAGAGCTAGATACTACCGAAAATGCAGCGGAAATACAAAATCGGCATGAATCAAAGCAGAAATGGAGTAGAAACAGAAGTAGATCACTTTAAAACAGTTTTCTCATTAATCTTCCAAGAAATACACGAGCAGCAGTTCGGCTACACTGGAGACATGAACGTACAAAATGAGAAAACAACTTGGGTATTTATAGGGGACAAGGTTTCGCTTATGTGACCATGTCCATATGAGCGAAACCATCAAGTTGGGGTTTCGCTCTTATGGCACATGTCCATATAAGCGAAATATCAACAAGAAAATCAAACAATTACACTTCAACTCTCTATACAATACATAATTAACACATCTAGACCCTATACATTGACCAACTAAGACTAAGACGCAGGCTTTAGACATTCGTGCACCAACATTTATCCCTACGTCACGAGTCAGAACCTTAACGAACTTAGTCGGGCAAAGCCTTGACATGCGTTGGTGGGTCCTAAATCAATCAGACAGGGTATCAGTGATTAGGGGTTAAAACACTTAAAACGGGGCAGGGCCTTATTATTATTATTATTATGGGTTAAATAAAAATAAAATAGAATATAGATTTGAGAGAAAGGAAGTTGGCGACACATAGCCGAAGTGCAAGTTCTTGTTGTTTACTTTCCTCCTATTTATACTACTCCAAGATTCATAATTATTATGCCTACGTAGACATAATGTTTAAATTATTTGATTATTTGAATATTATTATTATTATTATTATTATTATTATTATTATTCTATTAATTTATATATCATAATTAATTCAGCTGCTTCACTTATTTGGTGCATATAACTTCTAAAATATGACGTTTTACAAAACAATGAATATGTCATTAGAACAAGAATAATCTCATCTTCATTTTGAACCAAGTTTCATTAAAAATGAAGTAGGTTCAAATATATTGTATTTTTATTATTATAATTATTAAACGATTCCCACGTTTGCCAAAATACCTCATATTTCTATCGGTCAACTTCCCCATGACCTATTCGTGTAATAACTTTATTTTAAATTTAAAAATTTTGGGAATGTTACATCCTCCCCACCTTGTTTTAAATCTCGTTCTCGAGATTTGGGCTACGATATCTTCTTGGGGTTACGTCACGTCTTTTAGTTAGTTATCAAGGTGTTTGGGATAGAATCAAAAGATGAATATAAAGATATCATAGGATAATTCGAATTCAATGGTCTCCAAACTTAGTTTCAGGAATTGATGTTAACTGAATGAGATGAAATGATACCATTATTAAGGTGACTAAGTTTCACAAATCAAAAGAGAGATTTGATAGGCATAGAACTCGAAATGCAATGACTTGTAGAAACAATAGGATTTAATGCTAGAAAAGAACTTATTTTGATCATCGATTGAGGGAGATTCTGAATCAATAATCTCAATTTGAGAATGGAAGTATGAAAAATGATTTGTCAATGATCAAACCCGAAATCAGTGACATTTATTTAAATGGCAGGGATACACCGGATAATACAATAGGATTTAGTGTATCATTGTCTTCATACATAATTGTATCAAGACTACTTGAATGATGAATCAAACGAATGACGTATGAACTGATATGATTAGGGTTTACTATTTTTTTTTGACAGGTGAACTTCACAAAAGACGGCTAATTCACACCCGCTAGACGCAGGCCCGCCACCACTCATTACCAGGACTATGTTGTCTTAACCGGGCCCACGCCTGGTCGAGAGGGGCGTTACGCTATCCCTGAGAAAATTTCCAGCCTCCTGCCACATGACAGGAGTCGCACCCTCCACAAGAGCCGACCCTCTGGAGTAAATGCACAGTAGTAGAAAACTCGGGTGGGATCAAGGGTCGAACCTGAGTCCTTCCCCATCATTTCCAATGCATCAACCAGCTGGGCTGGAATCATTTGCATTAGGGTTTACTATTAACATAGGCTATAAGTTTATACAGACACCGCAGGGTGTTGTAGTGATTAAAAGAATTCAATGATTACGGTGACCGAATGAATTCACCGTTTTCGAAATTGACTGAAAGTTCGATTGAAATGAATCTGGATATTCAAAAGATAGGGTGTTTAAATGAAAGAAGAAAAGAATATTGCAGGATTAATTCAAAGATGAATGAAATGTTAGAGGCACATTGGAATAAAATTTTTGTACTTTTATCTTAACACAAAATTGTATTAAGATTGGTTTAGGATAATGGAAAAAAATAGATAAATTCGTACCTCAGGTATGAAAATGTAATGAGTCGAAGTTTCAAAGAAATTGCCACCGCCAGGTGTCGTATTTTAACAAATGATTCATCGAGATTGAAGACTTTAAACAAGTTTACTATGATTTAAAACAATGAGATTACCTCGAATATGATGATCTCAAATCATCATATGGGATTTTGAATTGAGTGTATATTGTGAACAAGTTCAACCAATTGAGCTTGGTTGGACATATTCCAACAATGGATATACGTTTTTGGCAAGAAATGGTTATAGTGAAAAATCCAGTAAGTAACTTTGAAAAGAAAAGGAGTTGTCCAAGAAATCTGGTGACTTGATATCAAAAGGTCAACATTGTGTAATCATATAGATTATCAGAATGAGTATAACGAAATATTTATTAACACTCATGAATAAATGATCCTTTTGAAGTGTATTCTCATGTATGACAGGCAATGTACGACATAGGAATTTGTCAAGAGATGAGACAAATGAGAGTTGGCTCTTATAAAAGAAAAATAAAGACCTTTTATTGATAAAGTTTTGATTGGAATCAAAAGTCAACTAATACTTAAGTGCAAACAAACATAAATGTGCTTTATTTTAAAAGTTGCTGTTGGCTCAGGTGTTCTAAATTTTTATGCGTTCTCCTAAGCTTCATCGGGGTTTCGATCCTCGTGGTCGGGTGCCTTAGATAGTTTCGGGCAGTATGGACGGATGTGGCCTGGGTCTCCGCATTTGTAACATACATTAGTTTTCCTTCTACATTCTTCCTCTGCATATCCAGCCTTCTTGTAGAAATTACAGCGAAGTGTCTTCTTAGAATGGCGTTTCCTTGTGTTCTTCTTGTTATGGTTGTTGCAGGTAGGCTGCGTGATTACTGGTTTCATTTCTTTATCCTTACGCGATTTGTCGGAGCGGAATTCCTTATAAGAGTATCTATAAGTTGTGGTTTTCTTTGTTTTGGAAGATGAAGTTTTGATACGAATATCAGGACTTCCATTGATACTAGGGTTAGGTTTGAAGTGATGGGTATGCTTACAGTGTATAGTATGACCTTTGGTTATAGGCACAAAAATTTTAGTAGCTTCAATGATCGAAGGTATGGCATTCAATATTCCTTGAGCTATTATATTTTCTATAGTGTTCCTATCCAAAGAGTTTCCATTACTAGTCTAAATTTCTTGATTACATACCATTTCTTTTGACATCTGAATTACAAACATGTTCAGATATAATTATCACAGAACTAAACAATTATACAAGCACTTTTTGGTTAGTACAATTATAGTCATAGCTATCAGTATTATGCATTGATAATTATATATATATTAAGGTATACATGTTAGATCTTAACATTTTCTCTTACTATATATATCTTATCAAAATATATAAGGAAAATGTATATTTTATATCTGTTGTTTCTTCCTATGATGTAATAGCTTTTCTCTATATTGCCTTAGTTCAACTATATTTTCAGAACTCACAACTGGATAGGTATTCAAAAATAAAGATAATGGTTTTACATGAATTTCTGAGATTTTCCGTCATTGACTCATTATTATTTTTCATGAGGTGGTGCTAGTACGGATATCCTTAAGGTATCTTTTAAACTAAAGTTGGGTATGAAAATAGATTTTGAGTAAACATGTATGTTTGCTTCTTCTATTATATAAAAGCTTGTCCTTTTACAGAAGATATTTGATTAATATGCATACTATTAAGAAAATAGGGTCTTGCATATATATATATATATACATATAAGTGTAAAGTTTTAAAATTTCCTGTAATATGTATATATATATATATATATATATATATATAGTACCAGTTCATAAGAATTCAATTACATAACTAATTGTATAAGTTATCCTGTTTATTCCCATAACTTTGTTTATTCCTTTATATTAATAAATTTCTATCAGATTTATTGAACATAATATTTTTAGAATAAAAAGTAATTCTATCAAAAGAAATAAATTTAATAAGGATATGAATTCTTTTAGAACATTTTAATCTTGACAGGTTGGCTAGATTTAGGACTTGAATATTAATTTATCATATTTATTTATTAAAGAATCATAACAGAGAATACAAAGTTTAGTGTTTCTAAATTTGATTCTTAACATATTAAGTAATGGAGTATTATTCTCATATCAGAATATATATACATATGACTTAAATATAGTTTAAAAAAATGAATTGAACTTATCAAATGGTAAAAATTGTTTCTTCTTGAGATATATGTATATATATTTTAAATCATATCGTTATACCGTACTAAATGTTTTTTGTACACATTTTTACTTTATGGATGAAATATCATTTGTAATATTGATACAAGTTATATATATAAAAATATATATGCATCTGACTTACATATAATTTAGGAAATAAGTTTAAGTTATTTCCAGTTGATATATAGGTATTACATATTAAAACCATTTAATTACATAAGACTAGGTTGTTGTTCATATTCATGTTTCATAGATACAATTGTGTAAAATATTTTATATCTTCCATTGTATACGTATATATATTTAAATTTTAGAATTTTCGAACTGTAATAATTCTTGTTCATTAATTGTATAAATTAAAAATTTTGTCTTATAAAATTCTTTTAACATAACTTTATTCGAGAGCCAAACAATTTGTTCTTCTAAAAATATTATTATTATTAGTTTTAATTTAAAACAGAACTTAATAATATTTAATTTAGTGTATTATAATGATAATAAATAATAACAGTATATATTAAAGACTTTTCTTAGAGAGCGTTTATGCATTAAGAATTTCTCTAGCATGTTAATTATCATCAATATTGACTATACACATAATTTCTGAATATTACGTAATTTATCAAATTTTGATGAATATTCTACATATTTAATATTTAATAATACGATAAAGAATTATAAAGTGATTTACAAAGTATTTTAATTATTGTATCTAAACAATGCTGAAACATTATATTTTAACAAAATTAGTATAATTATATGTGTTATCAAAATTTTGACAAATACATATCTTTAAATCGAATAAAACTTTTGGATTATATCATAAATCATAAAATATCTTGCTTTCATTGAATAATATTTTATATTATGATATTTCAGTGATACCATACCTAAGGGTGTTATTTTATATCTTTGGTCAAGATATCAATATCAATATTGTAATATTATTATAATTTATTTTGAATTGTATTCACATAAATATGTGGATACAAAATTGAATATTATATTATGGATATATTCCCTTTATATTTTTATAGCTTAACATACTGTAAGATACAAATAGAGGTTACACATCCTGAGAATTTAAATGATATAAAATCATTTAGGTATAATACATATTATCTAAATATTTATATTATGATTTTTACAAAGTATTATTGTTATAAAATTTATATTGCATTATGTTCCCATGTATATATATGGATATGATAGATATATAAGGTATCACAAAATTTACTAAGACATGATATTATCAATACATATATAACACAGCATAACTGTAAGATACAGATATGGGCAACACATTTTGGGGATTCAAATTCGTTAAATGGCATAAAAATCATGATAGACATATTAAAATTTTATGTTTACAGAATAACACATAAGATATTAATTTCCTAACACAGATGGTTAAGGATTTAGGTATTGGAAGAACACCTAAAGGGCTTAAACCAGTGGCATAGCTCTGATACCACCTTCTGTCGCAACCCCCGTTCCTTAATAACCCGGGAACGGGCGGCCGCGACCAGTTTCAATGGTATCGGTGTTTATCAATTTGGCAGCGGAAATTTTATCAGGATCGTAGTTAGGAAATATTTTTATCAGGGTTAAAGACCATAATGTTTAAAATAAATAGATGGAATAAAACCCGATTTTGGTTATAAAACATTTATAGGGAATAACCCTAATTATTGAAAACAATTCTCCTTTTTAATTAGGTAACTTTTATGGCCACTTTTCTAAGCCTTCAGTGTTCTCCAGCTGGCTTTTATTGGCTTCATACTAAGTTACCTGAAACACATGTTTAAAACATTTTATCAGCAAGAAATACTGGTGAGTGAATCCCGGTTTAATCAAAATAGGTTTTATCAGTCTACAGCATTGAGGCGGTCGCGCAATTACATTTGTTTCCATCTAATTTAATTACCACCCACGGTACTGTCAACCCGACTTGTGGTCATGTTACTACTCACAATGTAGTAACAAATTTTGTATACAAAACCCCAACATACCGACGATAATTGTAGAATACAAATACTCAATCACTGTTTAATATAATGTTAATCATATGAGGTTTTGTAAAAACAGTTTGCAAAAAGGTTCACAAAAAGGAGATTACTCACTTTGCTATTTTAGGTAATTTCCTGTGGCTTCCTGGTTATAATCTATAAATTTTAAATAATGCACACGCGTTAGTATAATAACCCAAATTTACATTAGTTATACCCTCCCAAGACAGAACTCCAACGACTACGTCGGGCAGAACCTCGACAGCCGTTACGGAGCACTAGATCAATCGGGTAGCGTATCTAATACGTAACTGGAGATTAAAATACTTACAAGGAGGCAGAACTTCGCTATTTAGGGGGTTATAATGTCCGGGAATTATTTTAGCTATCAGAGATTGAGGGAGAAATTAGAATTGTGAACGATTTGGAATGAATGCTCGATCGTCCAATTTATAGGGCCTGATCAGGGGTCTCTCGCGCCCCGCGACGGAATCAAATGGGGCTGTCGCGCCCCGCCAGGGCCAAAAGGCGGCGGCATCATTGCTAAGTCACCAGGGTTGTCGACGCGTGTCATGCCACGTGGCGGCTCCGGGCCGTGCCACCTATCCCCTCGTTCGTGGCCCGCGTAGAACCAGAAGCAGTCTATCGCGCCCCGCGACAAACTTAATTTATTGTTTTTTTGTTATTTAATGAGATAAAGGATCTCGGTGCCGATTTTCATATACGGGGTGATTTTTAGGACATTTGGGGGTGTCTAAAATATTTTAAGGAGGGTTGATATATCTTGGGTATAACTCCTGGATTGTTTAATAAAATATATAATGCACTCGCATTATGTATAATAACCCAATTCAACTTTAACCCTATGTCATGAGACAGATCCCCAACGAACTTAGTCGGGCAAAGCCTTGACATGCGTTGTTGGGTCCTAAATCAATCGGGCAGGGTATCAGTGATTAGGGGTTAAAACACTTAAAACGGGGCAGGGCCTTATTATTTTTATGGGTGAAATAAAAATAAAATAGGATATAGATTTGAGAGAAAGGAGTTGGCGACACATAGCCGAAGTGCAAGTTCTTGTTGTTTACTTTCCTCCTATTTATACTACTCCAAGATTCATTTGAAATGGACACGTATAGAGCAATATTAATTGCCATGGACACCACTTCAATTTCATAATTATTATGCCTACGTAGACATAATGTTTAAATTATTTGATTATTTGATTATTATTATTATTATTCTATTAATTTATATATCATAATTAATTCAGCTGCTTCACTTATTTGGTGTGTATAACTTCTAAAATATGACGTTTTACAAAACAATGAATATGTCATTAGAACGAGAATAATCTCATCTTCATTTTGAACCAAGTTTCAACTAAAACGGAGTAGGTTCAAATATAATGTATTTTTATTATTACAATTATTAAACGGTTCCCACGTTTGCCAAAATACCTCATATTTCTATCGGTCAACTTCCCCATGACCTATTCGTGTAATAACTTTATTTTAAATTTAAAAATTTTGGGAATGTTACAGATATCTTCTGTTTTCCTTATATCCACTGCTGATGGACCACTGTTGATCAAAGAGCTATTGGTCTCAAAAACTGATGTCCATCCACTGATAGACTAAAATCAGCCACTGTTCATTTCACTTTTCCCCAACCACTGTTATTGCCTAACAGTGGTTTCCAAACAAATGTCCTCCATTATCCTAACAGAGGTTACCATGTGGGCAGATGTTAGCCATCAGATCTTTGTAACTGCTGCCACATCTTCTTCTCTGAACCTTCTTCTTCCACCTTACGCTAATTTCTTTTCCGACCATGGCTCTGACAATCAAAAATCCCCACAACTATCTTCCCATCTTTGAGAAAACAGACAAAAATACTTCTTATCACTCAATAATTGATGTTCTCACATCATCAAAATACAAAGCAATTCTTACTGCCAATGCTCCAATCTATCAAGATACACTCTGTGATTTTTGGGTAAATGCTAAAATCCAATCACATAAGAAAGTGCCCTATGCTATCACTTCCAAAGTCGGAGGAACACTTTTTGCAATTTCCCCATCTTCCATATCAACAACATTTGGGTTGAATGACCTGGCAGGTAAGACCTCCTTTGAAAAACAAGAACTTCATGCAAAATTCATTTGTAACACCTCGTAAATTTATGTCCAATAATATATCGACACGTGTCATGAGCATCAAACGTGTAAAGAATTACTTTAGAGGGACTAAAGTTGACAAACAAAGAAAGTATGTGAATAAAAGGGTTCAAAATGTCAACAACGGATAAATATGCCTTTCAATAACCCTACACGATGTTTATACCCTTAAACGAATGAATTATGGATCATACGAAGCTAATTGTGGAAGAAAGTGAGAAATTACAAACTACAGGGGTTAAATGTGTCAACATGTTTAAAGTTTACCTCTGAGTGACCTTTTAGCGAACCTGAAGCTTTGTAACAATTAATTATGCTCACGAGAATAAGTGATAAAAATTTCACGAGGTTTCATTATCGTATGAGAAAGTTATGATAACATTCGTATACGAGGGGTTAAAAGCATCATCATTGAAATTTATGACTTTTCGGGTGATCAAAAAGTTAACCAAGGACTTATCAAAGTTTGGTTATGTCTTGGGTCCCTTAAAAGTCAAGTTAGAGGGTTGAAATTGCAAGAAATAAAGGTAAAACCACGTTTATAAGGACCAGGGACCTAAAGTGCAAACTTTGAAACTTGTCTAACTTGTTCTGGGGAGCCATACCGGCCGCGTAAGCCCCCTAGGGACTCTTACGCGGGCCGCCTGGGACTGCCAGCGACAGAAAACTTTGGCAGCTGCCAGTTCAGGCCTGTTAACCGACTTTAAAGGCTTGTTTTGCGTACCCGGGACTCCTCCAATGGTTTTACATGCAATAGGGGCACTTGTACTGATCTCATAACACTTGTAGACTTCCTTGGCATGATCCTAGGTGATCAAAAATCACTATATAAGGAGCTTCAATGTTGCAACATTGTGCCACTCACTTGCAAACACTCACAACTTCAATTCTGAAGATTCCTGGAGCTCAAGACCTGTTCCTTGAAGTCATTAGTCGTGCATAGGACTATTGTAAGCTTCCTTAATCCTCCTTAATTCAGTTTTACTTAGTTAATTAGCCTAGAGTCAAACTGTCGTAATTAGAGTTTGACTTCGTGATTAATTAAAATTTGTCCAGTCAAATCTCGAATTGAAAGTACCTTTGAGTTGGTAATTATGTGGGTAATAAACCCTTAAAAGGGCACCCTCTGATTCCCACTCTAACTAGGTCAATTGTCGGGTCAAAGTTAATCTTAAAAAGTTAACAGAAAGCTTATTTTCAAATAAACACATAATTAACAATGTAGAACCCATGCAACCTGTTTTATCACTAATATAACTTGATAATTAATGTAAGAACATGTCTAAACATGTTCAACCCGACAATTTTCAGTTTAGGCTCGGTTCGGAACCGAAAGTCGCATAATTTGACTTTTTCTTTGACTTTCAGTTCTGACCCAATGTAGCATGTTTTAGAAATGCCTTAGAGCTTTATTAGGACCAAGTTACATGTTAGTATAACCCTCTGTGATTATACAACTTGGTTCATTAGTTATCCGATTCATATGCATGTTTCCGTTAAATGCTTAAATGTTGACTATTATGCCCATATGACCTTAAAATGTGATTTTTGAAAATGTAAAAGAATAGAAACCTTAGTTACTGATTTATAAACTTGTCCCTAAAATTTGACATCAGTTTGAGGTCTAGATTAGGAGTTATGCTCATTAGCGTAAATGAAAAGCTTTTTATTAATTAAACGACGTAATTAGCATAAAGCCTATCTAAACCCAATTTTGATACCAAACTTTTTACCCACTGATGTAATATAATATTTTGGGATTTTTGAAGATTTTTATTTAATTTTAGGCTGAGCATAACATAGGGTTATAGCTTTGATTCGGTAATTGTCGGTTTTGCCCTTTTTGCCTATAAAATGAGTTTTACAAATCTTTTTGATACCAAACCTTTTTCTACTGATCTAATATGATAAATAAAATATTTTTAGCCTTCTAAAATAATAAAAATATCAGCTTTTCATATAAAACCTGGAAATCGCTTACAACCGTCTTTTTACGCGTTTTAAGCGCATAGTATGTATTAAAACTATTTTAAATATATAAGACTTGATACCTACAGATATTTTAAGTAAATTATTATACTTTAGCAGTAAGCAAAAGTTTTAAACTCAGATTTCCAGATTTGACCTTTAAACCTTAGGTGAAATTACCAAAATGCCCCTTCGGTGCATAGTTTGGTTATAAATGGTAAATTTCACATATATGTAATACCCTACTGATATAACCTATTAAATTATGTATATTTACTGATTATATCAGACCTGAAACTCAGATTTATATTAAACCTCTTTTATAACCTTTTAAATGGCCAAAATACCCCTACGGGGCATAATATGAGTTTAAATCCATTTTGGGCATAATAGAATATATCTTACTGATGTCACAACATATTTAAGGCATATTAACTTAGGAAACCTGTTCATGAATCATTTGGTTAACCGTTACGCATTATTCGCGTTCGGTGCGGTTTATGTAACTAGTTTGCATAAATTAGCCGAAACGGGTCAAACCTTATCATTTTTGTCTCAAAATCCAGAATGTGTTTAGTTTACCCATATTACACAAGTCTCCAAACTTGTCGGGTCTAAATCACATTCTATTCCGGTCTTCGCTTAATCGTACGTTTGAACCGTATCTTCCTTTAAAACTAACCGGTCTAAGTTTAGGCTTAATTAAAGACCCGTTAGGAATCTAATAGGTTATTAAAAACCTTTGTTCCAGATTAGGAGACCCGGAAAAGCTACTTGCAATTGCTGTTTGTGAATTATACTTGCTCAGGTAAATACTTTTAACTTATTTTCCCTTATATGGGCTTGGGGTACTATATAAAATACCGCTTGGTCGGGCATTGAATTTTTAATTGTTTGAAGGTTAATTTATTGAAATGTCCCGTTTAAATTGTTTTGTTTGCTTAATGCCTTTGGGGGGTTAATAACCATGTCCCGGATATTCTTGGCATCATTTTAAGAAATGGCCACGACCTAAGCACGGGGTGTAGGCGTATACCCGACAGTGCATATATAAATAATAAGGTATAACCGCCGGTTTCAGGAATAACTCACCGCGGAACTATATCATGTGGTGTGTCTATTAATCTTTAACCCGGGCTACTGAACGTATAAGAAACATGTAATTCTTTTACAAGTTTATATATAAATAATTATCCCAAGTTATAAAATGTTTTGTGCCTTGTGCATTCAAATCAATTTTTCTAAACCTTTTCAAAATGAGTCAGTTAATTGTATTTACCAGTGTAAACTGACGTATTTTCCCAAAAAGGTTAATTGCAGGTACTAATCGAAATAGGCTGGCCTCTCCTTAGCATCAATAAGAGTCTCGCGAGCTTGGATGCATTTTAAATCTGATGAACTATGTTTCCTTTTTATTTGATCCGCCTGTGGATCCTTTACAGTCCATTTGTAATACTTTGATATTACTTTTTATTCGGTTTATAATGTGATTCATCTTTTGCTTCCGCTGTGCATTTAAATTGTGTTGTTTGACTATGATGATATCAACTACTTCACGATACTCCCCGCCGGGCCCACCGGTAATACGTGGAAATATCGGGGTGTGACAGGTTGGTATCAGAGCCAACATTGAGTGAATTAAACACTAGCCTTTTGTGTTTAATCTCAATGACACAGTTTGCACATTCCTCGACTTCCGAGTCTAGACAAAGAACTTAGGATTAATCCAAATTTGTTTTATTTCTAACTTTGTCTTTTATAATTTCTTGTTGTATCCTTTGTTTGTTTTGACAGGTTGAACAAGATGCCACCAAGAATGAGAGGGAGAGGAAGAGGCAAGGGGCCACTCGTCGCCCCGAATGATCATGAGGCCGGACCTTCGCACCGGCGAACGCCATCTGATTCTCTTAGCCGGAGTCCTCAAGAAAACTGGAGGACCTATATTGAACTCGCAAGGCGCTCAGTTTCGCTGAGCTCCTCCCCTTCTTTCCAAAACTCCTTCGGGCCTCATTCTGAAAACGAGCCCCATAATTCCCACCATTCTTATATACCTCTCCAGGGCCACAACTCACCCTTCGATGACCCAACGCCCTATTTCCGGAGCCGGTTCAACCCGGAAAACTACATTGAAGAACCAGTGGGTTTTAACCCATTAGGACCTGAAGACCACTTCTCGGGCGACCATGCGATGGACATGGATGAGGACACCGATCCCGCAGAGCCACCGTCCGGAACCCCTACGCACCCCATCGAAATTTCGGATGGGTCACCCTTTCTGGGATCACCTTATAATGGTCCCGATAGCTATGAGGCGAGGTTCAACCAGATCGACTGGGTGTTTACTCCCAGTTACCACAACTCACCACAGTAGCAGCAGCCACAGCAGGATCCCTCCGAGGATTCCTGTTTTGTAGCGGTCACTCCGCCACCACCACCAGTGCAGCAACAGCCTCCGGAGCCACCGAGGCGCAGGAGAACAACCGCACGGATGTCCGTGCGAGGAGGAGTCCGCATCAGCACTTCTCAACCATCTAGTGGCAGTCATTATCCGCCACTATACGAAGACCCACAGATGGGTGGGCCTTGGAACCCTGTTTCTAAGGTGCAGTCTGCGCCGGTCGCACCACCACCAGTGGGTTATAACAACCCAATTCCTACATACGCCGGTTCAGCGACGTACAACCCTTTTGAGCAGCCGGCCCACACCAACTACAACTACGCCGAGGCTGACCCATACCTGGTAGCAGCAGCAAACTACAATGCCCTTCATCCCGAGGGACCCTTTGGAGTCCCATATCAAGCTGGATATGCACACTATGGGTACCCACCTTATGGGTATCAACAACCACCACCTCCTCAACCTCCGCTGTTTCAGCAGCCCCCGCAGCCGCCAGTGATATCACCACCGCAGCATCAGGAGATTCTTCAAAGGTTGAGTCAGGTGCAGCAGGAGGTTTGGGAAGGGCGTAGGCAAAACCGAGGAATTTTCAAGGGTCTGGCAAGCTTAATCAAGGGGAAGAGCAAAAAGGATCATTAAATCCTTTATTTGTTTGTTTGTTTTTAGTGTTGTAATCAAGTCCCTGTGTGGACATTTGTTTCTGTATTCAGCCCCTGCGTGCGCATGTCTTTCAGTATTCCGCCCCTGCGTGGGCATGTTTTTCTGTTTAACCCCTGCGTGGGTATGTTAGGTTGTTTCGCCCCTGCGTGGGCATGTTATTTCTTGTAGAAGTCCCGTTTAGGGCAAACCTGTACTTGTTTAATTTTTGTAGTGGAATGGTTAAATTTAAATTTTCATTTTTTGATAAATTATATGCATAAATATAATATGTAAAATAAATGAAAAATAACATTCCTTTTGTAAGACCTACCATTATAATAAAATAATAAGAATCTTAAAGGTAAAACCTAGCCACATGTCATTCTAGATATGGCCAAGACGGTAAAACCTATTCAAAAGATTCAAAACCTTGTTAACATCTGAAAACATGTTAACACTCCTGGCAAAATGTGATTCGACAAAATCGCATAAGTCATCCTTACATTGGATTCTTCCAATTTCTTTTATTATATTAAACATCCAATATGGATGTAATGCCTACGGGCTATATTCATTGTCATACAAGACAAAAGACAGTTGTGGTCTTCGACCCCCTGTTAAGAAGAGGTAATAAACTATGATTAAAACCTAAATACCTTGATCCTATAAGATCATGATTAAAAATTTAAAACTGTCCATGTGATTCGGCCTTTTATGCCATTAATATATTTTAATTATAACTAAGGATTAATATAATGAAAAATCCTGAATATAGATATGCCTAACAAATTAATCGAAATGGTTTCTTAAATACCATGATTAATAAATCATCTAGAATGATAAAACTGTTATAGACCTCTGAGTAAATTAAAATCATTTATCTTATGTAGCAATCAAGCTACATGGCTGGGTCTGATGAAGTCAACAGCCACCCCAGAGATAATCATGACACTTCCAAAGTCAACATAGCAGGAGCAGAATTACAGGCATTGATAGATAATGCTATTACGCGAGCTCTGGATAGACAGTTCAGAGAATCCAGTGGTACCCAGGTCGGGACTCAGTCAGTACCACACTCTAAACCACCCTCTAGAACTCATACCGCTCACAAAAGTGATTCTCATCACTCATCAAATCAGAGGAGTGTTCCATCTAAGAGAGTTGTGTTAAATCAAGAACCACGTGCTAAAGGTTGCACCTATAAATACTTTGTCTCCTGCAAACCCAGGGATTTCACTGGGGACAAAGGAGCAGTTGATTGCATGTCATGGTTAGACGAGATGGACACTGTGGTAGATATCAGTGGTTGCGCTGATAAGGATGTGGTAAAGTTTGTATCTCAGTCATTCAAAGGCGAGGCACTAGTGTGGTGGAGGTCTTTGATTCAAGCCACTGGGAAGATCCCATTGTACAATCTGTCTTGGAATTAGTTTGTGACGTTGATTAAGAAAAACTATTGCCCTCAGCATGAGGTTGAAAAGATTGAATCTGATTTCTTGTCTTTGGTTATCAAAAACCTGGATTGTCAAGCCTACCTTACGAGCTTCAACACTATGTCAAGACTGGTTCCGTATCTTGTGACACCGGAACCCAAGAGGATAGCTCGTTTCATTGGGGGTTTAGCCCCAGAGATCAAGGCGAGTGTGAAGGCTTCCAGACCAGCTACTTTTAGGTCTGCAGCTGATATATCATAATCTCTTACTTTGGACGTGGTCAGGCAAAGATCACTCAGAAATACCGATGCTGAGAAGAGAAAGCGTGAGGATAACAACTCACGACGGTCAGACAAGAAGCATAAGGGAAACAATGACCACAAAAAGAGTTCTGGAACTAAAAAGGATGATCATCAGTCGGGCGATAAGCCCAAGTGTAAAATCTGTAAGAAGCACCATTTCGGGAGGTGCAGATATGAGTCGAAATCCCAATCGCAGCCAAGGCCTTGTGGAATTTGTAAATCTTCTGAGCACAAGACATTGGACTGTAAGAAAATCAAGGATGCGACGTGCTATAACTGCAATGAAAAAGGGCATATCAAGTCCAACTGCCCAAAGTTTGCTAAGAAGGCTGAGGATGGGAAAAAGACAAATGCTAGGGTCTTCCAAATGGATGCACGAGAAGCTGTTCAGGACGATAATGTGATAACAGGTACCTTTCTCATCAATGACGTTTATGCAAGAGTGTTATTTGATTCTGGAGCAGATAAGTCATTTGTTGATGATAAGTTTTGTAAGTTGTTAAATCTACCTGTTAGAACCCTAAGCGTAAAATATGAGGTGGAATTAGCCGATGGCACCATAGAAACCGCATCAACTGCATTAGATGGATGTTTCATATCCATTAGGAACCACTCTTTTCCTTTGTCCTTACTTCCTTTGAAATTAGCTGGTTTCGACATAGTAATAGGCATGGATTGGTTATCTCATAACCAAGCCCAGATCGTTTGCAACAAGATGCAAGTGGTGATCAAGACTCCGTATGGTGAGCCACTTACCATACAGGGAGATACTCAGTGTGGATTGCCTAAGCAAGTGTCTATGCTTAAGGCATCAAGGTGTATGAAGAAGGGTTGTGTCATCTACATGGCACAAGTGACTATTGATGAGCCAAAGCCTAAGATTGAAGACATCCCCGTCATTTCTGAATATCCCGAAGTATTCCCTGAAGAACTACCTGGTTTGCCACCAGATAGGCAAGTAGAATTCAGAATTGACATTATTCCAGGAGCAGCACCTGTTGCAAGAGCACCTTACAGGTTAGCACCAACAGAGATGAAGGAGTTGAGGACACAGTTAGATGACTTATTGGCAAAAGGTTTCATTCGTCCTAGTTCCTCTCCATGGGGAGCACCAATCCTGTTTGTGAAGAAGAAGGATGGATTGATGCGTCTATGCATCGATTATCGCGAGCTTAACAAGGTTACTATCAAGAATAGATATCCATTGCCCAGGATCGACGATCTGTATGATCAACTTCAAGGGGCGAGTTATTTCTCCAAGATCGATTTGAGGTCAGGCTACCATCAGTTGAAGGTTAGATATGAAGATGTGCACAAAACTGCATTTAGGACTCGTTATGGTCATTACGAGTTCCTAGTGATGCCTTTTGGGCTCACTAATGCACCAGCAGCATTCATGGATCTCATGAACCGTGTCTGCAAGCCATACTTGGATAAATTTGTTATCGTCTTCATTGACGACATTCTGATTTTTTCAAAGAATCAGGCCGACCATGAGAAGCATCTTCGATGAATTCTAGAACTACTTCAACAGGAGAAGCTTTATGCCAAGTTTTCAAAGTGTGAATTTTGGCTTCGCGAAGTCCAGTTTCTTGGACATATAGTTAGTGAGCATGGTATCCAAGTGGATCCCGCTAAAGTTGAAGCTGTTATGAATTGGCAAGAGCCAAAGACGCCCACAGAAATTCGTAGCTTTTTGGGTTTGGCAGGATACTATAGGTGATTTATTGAAAACTTCTCAAGGATTGCTGCACCCCTAACCTCACTAACCCGCAAGAATATTAAGTTTGATTGGGGTCCTAAGCAGCAAGAATCTTTTGGCATTCTTAAGCAGAAGTTGAGCAATGCACCTGTGTTGACGTTGCTTGATGGAATAGAAGAATTTGTGGTTTACTGCGACGCATCACACACTGGTATGGGATGTGTACTCATGCAGAAAGGAAAGGTTATTGCCTACGCTTCTCGACAGTTGAAGGTGTATGAGAAGAATTACACCACCCACGACTTGGAGTTGGGTGCCGTTGTATTTGCACTAAAACTATGGAGGCATTACTTGTATGGTACCAAGTGTGTGATCTATTCTGATCACAAGAGCCTCCAACACTTGTTTAATCAGAAGGACTTAAACATGTGGCAGCGTCGATGGATGGAAACTCTAAATGATTATGACTGTGAAATACGATACCATCCAGGCAAGGCAAATGTGGTTGCCGATGCCTTAAGTAGAAAGGAAAGGGTGAAGCCTATAAGAATCAATGCCAAGAGCATTGAATTAAGGAATAGTTTAAATGAAAGGTTGTTAGCTGCGCAGAAAGAAGCTGTACTAGAAGCTAACTATCCTGATGAGAAGCTAGGAGTAACTGCTGAACAGATATCCTATTGCAAGGACGGAATCCTGAGATTAAATGGACGAATATAGGTTCCAATTTATGGAGGACTTAGGGATGTGATCCTCCAGGAAGCCAACAGTTCTAAGTACTCCGTTCATTCTGGAGCTGATAAGATGTACCAGGATCTAAAGGCGAATTTTTGGTGGATAGGCTTGAAGAAGTCTATAGCTACCTATGTAGCCAAATGTTTGACGTGCGCGCAAGTTAAAGCTGAACACCAAAAGCCGTCAGGTTTGCTACAACAACCTGAACTTCCCACCTGGAAGTGGGAAATGGTGACTATGGATTTTATCACCAAGTTACCAAAGACAAAGAAAGGAAATGATACTATTTGGGTGATAGTGGATAGACTGAATAAGTCAGCTCCCTTCCTACCTATTAAGGAAACACATAGCTCAGATAAGTTAGCTCAACTATACGTGGATGAGATTGTATCTCTCCACGGAGTGCCAGTGTCTATCATTTCTGATAGGGATACAAGGTATACATCGCACTTCTGGAAAATTTTTCAGCAATCACTAGGCACTCGATTGAACTTCAGCACAGCATATCATCCTCAAACAGATGGTCAGAGTGAGCGTACAATTCAAATGCTAGAAGATATGTTAAGAGCTTTTGTCATTGATCTAGGTGGAAGTTGGGATGATCATCTTCCACTGATTGAATTTTCGTATAATAATAGCTATCACTCAAGTATCCAAGCTGCACCATTTGAAGCTTTGTATGGAAGGAAGTGCAGAACGCCCGTTTGCTGGGCAGAGGTTGGAGATGTCCAACTAACAGGACCTGATATAGTCTTGGAGACGACAGACAAGATTGTGCAGATAAGAGATCGTCTCAAAGCTGCCAGGGATAGGCAGAAAAGCTACGCAGACAAAAGGCGTAAACCTCTAAAGTTTGAAGTAGGTGATAAAGTTCTGCTTAAAGTATCACCCTGGAAAGGAGTGATGCGATTTGGTAAGAAAGGTAAGTTAAGCCCCAGATATATAGGACCATTCGAGATCATCGAATGTGTCGGGACAGTGGCTTATAAGCTAAACTTGCCTGAAGAGCTCAGTGGTATTCATAATGTATTCCACATCTGCAATCTGAAGAAATGTCTAGCTGATGAATCTTTAGTCATACCACATACAGATGTACATATAGATGAGAGCCTAAAATTTGTGGAAAACCTTTGTCGACCGTGGATCGACAGGTTAAGAAGCTTCGAAGAAAGCATGTACCGATTGTAAAGGTTAAATGGGATGCCCGTAGAGGTCCCGAATATATGTGGGAGGTAGAGTCCACAATGAAAGAAAAGTACCCTCATTTGTTTCAGTAAATCTCGAGGTCAAGATTTCTTTTAAGGGGGTGAGGATGTAACACCTCGTATAAAAGAGGGTAAATGCTAAAATCCAATCACATAAGAAAGTGCCCTATGCTATCACTTCCAAAGTCGGAGGAACACTTTTTGCAATTTCCCCATCTTCCATATCAACAACATTTGGGTTGAATGACCTGGCAGGTAAGACCTCCTTTGAAAAACAAGAACTTCATGCAAAATTCATTTGTAACACCTCATAAATTTATGTCCAATAATATATCGACACGTGTCATGAGCATCAAACATGTAAAGAATTACTTTAGAGGGACTAAAGTTGACAAACAAAGAAAGTATGTGAATAAAAGGGTTCAAAATGTCAACAACGGATAAATATGCCTTTCAATAACCCTACACGATATTTATACCCTTAAACGAATGAATTATGGATCATACGAAGCTAATTGTGGAAGAAAGTGAGAAATTACAAACTACAGGGGTTAAATGTGTCAACATGTTTAAAGTATACCTCTGAGTGACCTTTTAGTGAACTCGAAGCTTTGTAACGATTAATTATGCTCACGAGAATAAGTGATAAAAATTTCACGAGGTTTCGTTATCGTATGAGAAAGTTATGATAACATTCGTATACGAGGGGTTAAAAGCATCAACATTGAAATTTATGACTTTTCGGGTGATCAAAAAGTTAACCAAGGACTTATCAAAGTTTGGTTATGTCTTGGAGCCTTTAAAAGTCAAGTTAGAGGGTTGAAATTGCAATAAATAAAGGTAAAACCACGTTTATAAGGACCAGGGACCTAAAGTGCAAACTTTGAAACTTGTTTAACTTGTTCTGGGGAGTCATACCGGCCGCGTAAGCCCCCTAGGGACTCATACGCGGGCCGCCTGGGAATGCCAGCGACAGAAAACTTTGGCAGCTGCCAGTTCAGGCCTGTTAACCGACTTTAAAGGCTTGTTTTGCATACCAGCGACTCCTCCAATGGTTTTACATGCAATAGGGGCACTTGTACTGATCTCGTAACACTTGTAGACTTCCTTGGCATGATCCTAGGTGATCAAAAATCACTATATAAGGAGCTTTAATGTTGCAACATTGTGCCACTCACTTGCAAACACTCACAACTTCAATTCTGAAGATTCCTGGAGTTCAAGACCTGTTCCTTGAAGTCATTAGTCGTGCATAGGACTATTGTAAGCTTCCTTAACCCTCCTTAATTCAGTTTTACTTAGTTAATTAGCCTAGAGTCAAACCGTCGTAATTAGAGTTTGACTTCGTGATTAATTAAAATTTGTCCAGTCAAATCTCGAATTGAAAGTACCTTTGAGTTGGTAATTATGTGGGTAATAAACCCTTAAAAGGGCACCCTCTGATTCCCACTCTAACTAGGTCAATTGTCGGGTCAAAGTTAATCTTAAAAAGTCAAAAGAAAGCTTATTTTCAAATAAACACATAATTAACAATGTAGAACCCATGCAACCTGTTTTATCACTAATATAACTTGGTAATTATTGTAAGAACATGTCTAAACATGTTCAACCCGACAATTTTCAGTTTAGGCTCGGTTCGGAACCGAAAGTCGCATAATTTGACTTTTGCTTTGACTTTCAGTTCTGACCTAATGTAGCATGTTTTATAAATGCCTTAGAGATTTATTAGGATCAAGTTACATGTTAGTATAACCCTCTGTGATTATACAACTTGGTTCATTAGTTATCCGATTCATATGCATGTTTCCGTTAAATGCTTAAATGTTGACTATTATGCCCATATGACCTTAAAATGTGATTTTTGAAAATGTAAAAGAATAGAAACCTTAGTTACTGATTTATAAACGTATCCCTAAAATTTGACATCAGTTTGAGGTCTAGATTAGGAGTTATGCTCATTAGCGTAAATGAAAAGCTTTTTATTAATTAAACGGCGTAATTAGCATAAAGCTTATCTAAACCCAATTTTTGATACCAAACTTTTTACCCACTGATGTAATATAATATTTTGGGATTTTTGAAGATTTTTATTTAATTTTAGGCTGAGCATAACATAGGGTTATAGCTTTGATTCGGTAATTGTCGGTTTTGCCCTTTTTGCCTATAAAATGAGTTTTACAAATATTTTTGATACCAAACCTTTGTCTACTGATCTAATATGATAAATAAAATATTTTTAGCATTCTGAAATAATAAAAATATCAGCTTTTCATATAAAACCCGGAAATCGCTTAAAACCGTCTTTTTACGCGTTTTAAGCTCATAGTATGTATTAAAACTATTTTAAATATATAAGACTTGATACCTACTGATATTTTAAGTAAATTATTATACTTTAGCAGTAAGCAAAAGTTTTAAACTCAGATTTCCAGATTTGACCTTTAAACCTTAGGTGAAATTACCAAAATGCCCCTTCGGTGCATAGTTTGGTTATAAATGGTAAATTTCACATATATGTAATACCCTACTGATATAACCTATTAAATTAAGTATATTTACTGATTATATCAGACCTGAAACTCAGATTTATATTAAACCTCTTTTATAACCTTTTAAATGACCAAAATACCCCTACGTGGCATAATATGAGTTTAAATCCATTTTGGGCATAATAGAAGATATCTTACTGATGTCACAACATATTTAAGGCATATTAACTTAGGAAACCTGTTCATGAATCATTTGGTTAACCGTTACGCATTATTCGCGTTCGGTGCGGTTTATGTAACTAGCTTGCATAAATTAGCCGAAACGGGTCAAACCTTATCATTTTTGTCTCAAAATCCAGAATGTGTTTATTTTACACATATTACACAAGTCTCCAAACTTGTCGGGTCTAAATCACATTCTATTCCGTTCTTCGCTTAATCGTGCATTTTAACCGTATCTTCCTTTAAAACTAACTGGTCTAAGTTTAGGCTTAATTAAAGACCCGTTAGGAATCTAATAGGTTATTAAAAACCTTTGTTCCAGATTAGGAGACCCGGTAAAAGCTACTTGCACTTGCTGTTTGTGAATTATACTTGCTCAGGTAAATACTTTTGACTTATTTTTCCTTATACGGGCTTGGGGTACGGTATATAAAATACCGCTTGGTCGGGCATTGAATTTTTAATTGTATGAAGGTTAATTTAATGAAATGTCCTGTTTAAATTGTTTTGTTTGCTTAAAGCCTTTGGGGGGTTAATGACCATGTCCCGGATATCCTTGGCATCCTTTTAAGAAATGGCCACGACCTAAGCACGGGGTGTAGGCGTACACCCAACAGTGCATATATAAATAATAAGGTATAACCGCCGGTTTCGGGAATAACTCGCCGTGGGACTATATCATGTGGTGTGTCTATTAATCTTTAACCCGGTGTCAACCCGGGCTACTGAACGTATAAGAAACATGTAATTCTTTTACAAGTTTATATATAAATAATTATCCCAACTTATAAAATGTTTTGTGCCTTGTGCATTCAAATCAATTTTTCTAAACCTTTTCAAAATGAGTCAGTTAATTGTATTTACCAGTGTAAACTGACGTATTTTCCCAAAAAGGTTAAGTGCAGGTACTAATCGAAATAGGCTGGCCTCTCCTTAGCATCAATAAGAGTCTCGCAAGCTTGGATGCATTTTAAATCTGATGAACTATGTTTCCTTTTTATTTGATCCGCCTGTGGATCCTTTACAGTCCATTTGTAATATTTTGATATTACTTTTTATTCGGTTTGTAATGTGATTCATCTTTTGCTTCTGCTGTGCATTTAAATTGTGTTGTTTGACTATGATGATATCAACTACGTCACGATATTCCCCACCAGGCTCACCAGTAATACGTGGAAATATCGGGGTGTGACATCATTGAAAGAGGGTATGAAGATCAATTAAAGGGAGTTACTATTTTTAAACTAAACTTCCCTGCTCCAATGAAATTCTTTTTCCATACTCTCTTAACATGTCTTTTTGCTAAGACCACTGCTTTTAATGAAATACCACTTAAGATTCAGTACTTGGGTTATGCTATTTTAACAAACTCTGATTTCAACTACTCCCTAGTATTGTCCTCTGATTGGGTCACAAATGTGAAGAATGTTCAAAAGGGGGCAAATAATGTTTTTTAATGTAACTCAGACTATGAAACTAGTACCTACAAAAACAAGTTTCACAAAAAGATTTTCAACAAGGTGTAGTTTTTCAAAAAAAAAAATAGTCTTACAAGTGAAACTTTTACTCCCCTTATGGAAAAAGAGTCATCTGTTTGTAGAACACAAGTAAAGGGGGATGAGCCTGTTTTAGATGAGTCCACATCTGTTGCTCAAACCTCTGTTGCTGAGCCCACTGCTCCTGGTGATCATGACACCACAACCGGTGTTGTGAAGCCTACACCAGCCAAACCCAAAAAGAAACTTGTCAAATCCAAAAAGCCCACCAAACCCAAACAAAATAAAAAGGGTCTTCTGGAAGATGAGATCCCAGAGGTTAACCCAGTGACAACACAAATGTCACTTAAAACAACTGCTGCTACTTCCTTGCAACAGTTGGAAAGTCTCAAACCATCCAAACTCCTCATGTATCCTCACAAAAGGATCATGTTGTAAGCACATGGACACCACATCATGAAGCAGGCCTTTCATTTGAAAATATGCTTAAAAGTCCCTCTCCTAGGTCAATGTCGCTTTCTACACCACAACCCTCTCCCCAAATTCCACCAACAATATTACCCCTGTTTGAAGAAATTGAAATTCAGACTTAAAATAGTCCTTCTTACTCACACATTAATGAAATTATAACCCAACAAATGACTGTGTCTGAACCAATTCAATCTGCTATCACACAAACAGTTGGGGAGGTTACACCCCTTGAGTTTCACAAAACTCTTGGTGGTAGTTCAAGTGGAGCACCCACTACAACTGTTGAACCCATTGGTTATCAGTTGGACAGTGGTTACATCATTAAGACTCCCTTGAAGGCAACCACTGTTGAGGCTACATCTGTAACATCTGTTCCAGTGGGAAGTCCTCATAACCAAGAAAAAAGGGCATTTGTTTATGACGATATGGAGTCTTCTCCTATTTCAAAATAAATACAACCACCACAGGTGGGAATTTAGATGATCCTATTAAATTAGGTGATGAATTAGATGTAAAGATTTGACAGATAGAATGTCTTCTATTGAAACATCTGTTGCTGACATGAAAGATATGATGAAGTAGATGATGGAGCTTTCTAAATGTAAGCCTAGCACTCAGCAAATTTCCAAAGAGCTATGGAATTTTGTGCAACCCATCCTTCAAGCTCAGAGGAATTTAGCTGAAATCAACCATAACACACATATGGAACTTATAAGAATTATGGTTGATGCTAGGTATAAAGATACACAAGCAGATATTAAGGGCATTAAGGAACATTTGCTCAAAATTACTGGCTCTGCCCCGACACCAATCATTTCAGATGATGATGATGATGCCAAAAATGGGGAGAAAGATTAACTGAGAAAGTTGCCACCTGATTCAAAAGCAAAACCAAAGGTGCAACTACAGCCAGAGTCTGCTAAACTAAAATCTTCTGCTAAAGCTTCAGAAGCTGGAAAGGGAAAGGGATTGATGAGACCCTAAACAAGAAAGCTGAAGAGATAGCTTTGGAAAAAGCAGAAGAAGCAAGATAGAAAGGAAAGTAAAGCTTCAAATTGGATAAAAGAACAGGCAGAGCAGAGGAAAAAGGAAAATATTGGTACTTCAAACAGAAGAAAGTCTACTAGAAAAGTCAGACCACCAACTACCACCCTTCCTAAAACCACTGCTACACCTACAAAACATGTATTCTCTGCTACACCCAAAACCAAACCTTCTCCACAACAACCACCACAAAAGAAGCAAAAGAAAGCTTCACCACCATCATCACCCATTCACCCAACAGATGATGATGCAACAAATGTATCAGCAGATGTTAGCAAAACAGCTGTTGAGACACCAGTGGCTTCAGGAGATGTTAGCCTATCCTCTGCCATGATCATTTTCAATACACCACCATCAACCCAACCACCTCCAACACCACAAAGATTTCCTTCACATCCACCTTCACCACCTAAACGACCACCATCACCAAAAATCAGTTATGTACGTAAGAGAAAAACTTTTGTTGTACAAGAAGATGATGAGGAGATTAAATCACCAATCTCCTTATCATCTTCCCCCATTCAAACCATTCCATCCTCATCACTTCCATCTAAAAAACCCACTTCATCCTTTCCAATTGCTACACTTCCATCTGTCATTCCCCTGGCCGCTCAATATCCTCTAGAGTTGCTCACTGTTAAAGGAGAAATTGAGTCATTCTTCACAATAGAGGATCCATAAAAAGATCCTTCCCATCTCTATATGCCTACAGGCAGCCTCAGAACTTAGATGACTATCTGAAAATGAAAGCAAGACAGGCCGAGCTTATAGCTAAAGAAGAGAGCAAAGGGTTGCATGACAGGAAATACCAGAGTCAATTATCACATGAGTTTAGCAAAGTCAGAAAACTTGAAGACTTTGCTAAAGACCTGAGTAAATCCATGTCTGAGAGGCCAATTGAGGGATGATTATATTGAACACATTATGAAGTACAAACCATATAGGGCAACTAGAACTTAGTTTCAAAGACTGGTCATCAAATGTTCTCAGGGAAGAAATAGAAAGAATAACAAAAATGGCGAATAATCCCTTGATAAAGCCAACTCCTCCAAATTGGAAGAAAGGCAAACAAGTGGATCCAGACAGAGCATTGAGACTTAAAAGGATGAGAGCAGAGCTTGTGGCTGCTGATTATGGTAGAACTAAATCCATTGCTAGATGGTCTGAATCCATAATAGTTCAGACCTACAAAAAGCTGGAAGAGCTCAGAGCCAAAGATCCCAATGTTCCTCCAAAGTCAGTCTATCCTACAACCACTGCTGCCTTGCCTCAACAGACCCATACTTCCAAAAAGCTTCTCTCATCATCTGCTTTATCCGTAAATGCCTTAAAACAATTAAAGTCTGCTACAAGTTAAAGTCTATTGGTTCACAAGGTCTGCTAAAGTAAACCTCTGCTGGAGACTAAGGTCTGCTGGAAGCAAAGGTCTGATCACCCTTTGATTAAAGAAGACAAAGTCTGATGAAGAAGGTCTGCTGAGGCTCAACAGAGGATAAAGCTCATCAGACGTTGAATCAACAGATGATAGACAACAGTGTTTTTAATGTAACAGTGCTTTATTGATAGCAGATGTTAGAGGTTGTTATAGTTGTTAGATGTCATTGTCTAGGTGACGTCAACATAGATTCCTTAGTGGTTTGCATTATACTATAAATTGAACAGTGCATGTACTGTTCTATTTATCACTTCACACACTTGACATTTTGTACGAGCAAATTGAGTGATCTAAGGCTGAGGGGGAGTTTGTATTCATGCATACATGAATCATTGTAATATTCAATCATTTAGTTTAAAGTATTCATGATGAAAACAAATCTCTCAGTGATTTGAAGTTTATATTCATTTCACTGCAATTATTTCCATCTTTTTATCATCTTCCATTGTTCATCTTAAACATTCACAAACAATCCAAACTCAGATCCTAACAACCTGAATCTCCATCTGAGCTAAAGTGGCTTTCTGAATACGCTATATAGGAGCAACCAGTGCCAAATGTTGCCACTCACCAGCCGGGATTAAGCCCAACTTGTTTGCTATCTTAGTAATCTACACACCCCACTAATCCTAGCCTGCTATGGACGAGATCATTGGTACCTGAAACATATACATGGTCAACAATAAAGTTGGTGAGTAACATAGGTTTTGTAGTCAAATTCATGGCTATGAATTTGTATATGCAATATATTGTTCGACTATGTGAGCTGATGAGTGAAGTAAACCTCGTCACTAAATGAATATCAAATGTGTTTGATATTGCAATAACTTGACAAACTACAAGAGTTGGATAATAAATAGACCTTGTAGCCATGAACCTTGACAACATCTTTCTTTGTGATAATTGTATGAAAAACATATCGTATAAACAAAAAATGTATGGTTTATATAATAAAAACATTTGTGATTTTGTACAAACAAGTGTGGCCGAGTGGAAATACATTCAAGCCTGTGTTGACTCGTCGGACAAACCCAATAAGGGGTACGTCAAAACTGCATAGTTTATGTCATTCCCTAAACAAACTTCCAACACAAAACTAGGAAGCGTGAATGGGGTTGTCAATCCTAAAGCGCCATAACTACTACCGGTTGGCTTAGCCAAAGTTAATGAACGTATTTGTGTTATGGATGACGTACCACCAACTTTCATACAAACTGAAAACATATTGTATATATAAACCATTTGTAATAAACTTTGAAAATTTGGAAAAGTAATAGGCACATATGAATCACCCCAAAACATTTTGCAAATGGAAAAGTGGGGACAATGTACTCACTTGGGTTGTAGATGATGTGTTTACACGTGCCTGCAAAGCTCAAGTGTTTCCTAATAATTCGGAAAATTGTATACTTAGTGTATATTAAGGTTTAAATGGAAGATCGAATTGAATGTGGTTTATAATCAAACGAGCAAAGGATCTCATGTAATATGATTTATTAAACCTTACATTTTGATTCGGAAGTGTTTTGAAGTGTTTTGCCCATTACGACATGTTAAAATGGTTTACACCATTTTAACGGGTCGTATACGTAAATACGGGTCCATATGATCAAATGGGTCCTATGATGAGTCCGACATGTCGTGGACTTTTGTTGACCATTTTTGGGTTGACTTATTGACTTCATGCTCCTGAGTGTTGTGTACGGTCGTGCACATAACTTGGCACGGCTGTGCCAATCAGGCAACTTGTTGATTTCGTTAGAATCTTGGAAACCTACATTTGACAAAAAAGAATGATTTAGGTGGTATTATCAACTAAAAGTACTTAGAATTAAGGGGTGATTATGCACTAATAATGTGTATATTTGATGGCACATCAATCACCTACTCTATAAATGCTAGGTAAGCCTTTGCAAGAAGAGTTGATAAGTTGTGTAACTTACATGTTTAGTACTTGGCTAAGTAAGTTGTATTTTTTAGCCATTTGGTAAGAATAAATTATATGTTTCTTCCTTATTATAAAATAAGTTATGTTCTTAATCGCATCGCACGACACCAATCTAGTATGTATATATATATATATCTATAAATATTGGTTCTCGCGGTTCCCGCAATATATTGGTTCTTATTCGCTATTTTTATGTATTTTTAGTTGTGTTCACATTGGTTCTCGCGGTTCCCGCAATAAAGAGTGGTTCCTAACGGATCCTTGTCCTATATATAAATATAGGGTAAGGTTCATGCGAGAACCACCCTTATTGCTAGAACCGCGAGAACCAATGTGAACACAAAATAAAATCTAAAAAAAATAAAAAAAACACTCAAATTTTTTTTTAATATTTTTTTTTAAAAAATCGCTATTTTTCATTACAAAAAAAAAAAACTTTATTTTTCGAGTAAGAGATATCCATGCACATGTGCATATGTATCATTACTTCGACAAATTCAGTAATACGTTATCAGGAATAGACAGTTGCATTTTAATTTATAATACCATCTGTAATACACTACTTTTTACATTACCAATGTTCAAAATGCACAAGTGCATCATTAGGTATAACCATGATATAACGTTTTTTTGTACAAAAAGTTTGTGATTTTGAATGGAGAAGTAGGCCCATATACATGTTTTTTGGTTAGTTATATCTAGTGGTTGATGGTTTGGGTATAGTTGTCAATTTATGATGTAATATGTTGATTGGATGGTATAAATGGTGTTTACATACATGTAATAAAGTGAAAATATTGGTAATGGTATTGTATTATGGATGATATGAGGTAACGGTATTGTATTATGGATGGTAGGAGGTAATGGTAGTGTATTATGGATGGTAGTGTACCAAAACACCTTATTTCATGTTGATACATATAGATGCACATGTGCATTTATAATATTGGTAATGTAAAAAGTATTGTATTACACATGGTAGTGTAAATGAAAGTGCAATTGTCTAATATTTGTAATGAATTACGGAATTTGTCGAAGAAATGACAAAAATACACATGTGCATGTTTGTGTATTATGGATTGAATGATAGATGAAAGAGAAAGTAGTGTACCAACACACCTTATTTCATGTTGATACATATAGATGCCCATGTGCATTTCTTATTTTGTTAACGTAAAAAGTAGTGTATTACACGTGGTAGTGTAAATGAAAGTCCAATTGTCAAATATTTGTAATGAATTACGGAATTTGTCAAAGAAATGATACAAATGCACATGTGCATGGATAACTATGACTCGAATTTTTTTTTTTTTTTGAAATTTTTTTTATTGTAAACAAAATATAGCGATTTTTTCAAAAAAATAGTAAAAAAAAAAAAATTGGGGTGTTTTTTAGATTTTTTTAGGTATTACTGTTTGTGTTCACACTGGTTCTCGCGTTTCCCGCAATAAAGGGTGGTTCCTAACGGATCCTTCTATATATATATATATAGGACAAGGATCCGTTAGGAACCACCCTTTATTGCGGGAACCGCGAGAACCAATGTGAACACAACCAAAAATACATAAAAATAGCTAAAAAACACACAATTTTTTTTCATATTTTTTATAAAAAATCGTTACTTTTAGTAGGCAAAAATTTTTTTGGCTACTAAAAGTAGCGATTTTAATGTAAAAATATTAAAAAAAAATTTGTGTTTTTTTTTAAGGTTTTTTGGGGGTTTAGTTTTTAGCATTTTAGCTTGGAGGGGGGGGGGGGGGTTTAGTTTTTAGCATTTAGGTTTTTTTTTTGGGGGGGGGGGGGCGTGGGGGGTTTAGGTTTTGGGGGGGGGGTTAGGTTTTTTTTTAGCTATTTTTGGTTGTGTTCACATTGGTTCTCGCAATAAAGGTGGTTCTCGCATGAACCTTACCCTATATATATATATATATATATATATATAGGGTGAGGTTTGGCTACAAAGTCCATTTTTCCTACAAAGTGTACAAAGTCATAAAACACCACAATTTCAGCCATAAAACACACTCAAAATCCACAAATAACAGAGCGAAGATCACTAAAACATAATATCTAAACCCTAAAAGTCCATAAAAACTTCAAACACACCATCGTAAAACTATCAATATAAAACACAACATGATAATCAACATAAAACACACTATTGTTAGTCATTCTATAATCAAAGCCTTATCATCAAAAACACAACACAAAACCCACATATATGGCGTTTTAGTAAACTACACTTTGTTATTTGTGGCTTTTGAGTGTGTTTTATGACTGAAATTGTGGTGTTTTATGACTTTGTACACTTTGTAGGAAAAATGGACTTTGTAGCCAACTCTCACCCTATATATATATATATATATATATATATATATATGGTCACGATTTAGGGAAAACGGTGAAAAGTGTGAGTACGCTTATGGATCGTCCGATCAAAACAATCTATGAACTTGATTGGCGCGGTGTGTATTCGTAAATAACATCAATTTTATTAAGTGGACGCGCTTCATTAAGGGTAAAAATATCTTTTACTGCTCAAATTCAAAACACGAACTAAATTGAGAACACGCCATTCAAACGTAAATAAAACGCCATTAATACAAAACACCGAAGCTTAGTGATAAAGTGCGTTGCAGATTATAGGTAGACGAAGCAAACAGTAAATGAAATTCAATTATTAACATTTTTAGAGGATATTCCCTCCTAAATTACAAGCCAAAAACATCATTATATAAACAACGTTAACATCGCTTCCATAATCACTTCCATCCATTATTCTAAAAACATCTTTTACCAAAACGCCAAAAATGGCAACCATTGTTTCATCGAGATACACCGTGAGAATCAGAAGATTTGTCATAGGTTTTGACAACAGAAGAAGGGAGTTTGTTAAGACAATCAAAGCAATTTTGAAAATGGAAGAAGAGGTACAGAGGGGTATCCTATCGCTTGGCATCCTTCTGGATAACGAATGTCATGAAACACAAAAGCTTATGAGAAGATTAACAAGGAAATTTGGACCAAGCAAAGCAGATGGAAAAATGGACCCAGTCATCACATCATGGCGTTTTGATGAAGAAACAGACATGGTGACCGTTATATGTGACAACGGAGAGCAAGAAGACTACATGATTGAAGACATCATGACCAACCAAGGGGTTGGGTTCATGGAAGAGTTACACAACGCCACATGTTTGAACACAGACATGGACTTAAAAATGGCGTTGATGCAGGACATGTTCAAATGGAGGCTTCAAAATCTTCAACAACAAGAAGCCAATGAACGTGAAAGTGATGAATTGAAAAGACTAGAAGAAGACTCCAAAGAAGAAGACGAAGGAAGTGATGGATACTTCTCAGATAAAGTACCTTCTGACGAGGAGTTTTAGTTTTTTTTGTTTTCTTTTGTGTATTTTTTTTTTCAGATAACAAAATACTATATTTCTCCCCTTAGTTTCAAAACGCCAAAAAATACTACAAAAAGTCATTGCATACAAAACGACAGAAATAATAAAAACTATTTTTCCTGGATAATTTTTTCTCTGTTAATGCATTTTCTCATCTTGGTCTACAAAACGCCATTATAAAAAGGGCCAAACTTGGAAGATGGGACGTCTATCACCCTAAACTCATAAAGCTGAACAAAACAGTAAATACACACAGTAACTGAAAAGACGGTTACTTTATTACTAGCATTTATTATAATAAAATCCCGCCTAAACTACGCGCCAAAAACATCCTATAAGAGAGACGTCTCCGCACAATCAATTGATCACACCCAAAAACAAACGCCATGTTTCCTAGAAACCACTCACTTTAAAACGCCAAAAAAATAGTTAAAAAAACCAAAGATGGTAAACCTCGTTTCTTCTATATTGAGTATTGTTCTGCATGAAGTTTCACTAAATGGATTCTTCTCTATGGTGGGCATCTCTATAAGCTTTTGCTGAATGAGATGGACAAATATTCAAGAAAAAGATACTGATGATAGTGATATGTCATTATGTGAGCTTTGTTCTTGATGGATATATTGATGGCATGAAGGGATCGATACCAGTGTAAATGCTATTTTGGACTCCATGATCATAATAGCATCCAAGCATGAGTTGATCTTCAATGACATGTCACTAAACAAGAATATATCCTACCAAAATACAGGATGCCACTTATCAGCTTCATCGAAAGACGAGCGTTATGTAGGAAAAGTGGCATCTAGCTAAGGTATTTAAAGTTTTAAGGCACAAAAAAATTCAAGAAGAAGAGGCTGATGACAGTGAAGACTTGGATGCGAAATTAGATTAGCATTTTTATTTTTTTTTTCGTTTTCTATCTATTTTTTAGGGGATCATTTTCTGTTGTTTATTATCTAATTCTCTACTAATAAAATACGTTATATCTGTTAAAAAAATTGTTTATAAAACGCCAAAAACTACAAACACCAAAACACCTAATAGTATGAAAACTATGAGAACGGATGCTGGCAAAGCACGTTGTTACTATATAAAACGCCAAAAATGCCAAAACTAGTAATGAAAATACTTTAACAAATTAAGATTAAAAACACCAATAATTGACTAAACGCCATTAAAACAATGTATAAAACAACGTGCTATCTTTATCTAGACTCGATTAAAAACAAAACAGATGAAGCTGAACAAAACAGTAACTGCAAACAGTAACTGAAACGACAAAAAACTTTATTACTAACATTTATTATATTAAAAGCCACGCTTTCATAATTGAATTTATTTATCTTTCCAAAACGCCATAATTACCTGTCACATTATAGGCCTGCATCCTACATGTAACAATAATTGATACACAAAATACACATCAAAAAAATTACTGATGCTTTTTACCGCCAAAAACATATCTCTACCTGGCGCCAAAAAAAAGCTCATTATATAAGTACAACAGCTAAACAAAACCTTCACACTCCACACATTCACTAAAAACGCCACCCATTGTCTAAAACGCCATACACTTTAAGAAAATGGCACAGGTTATTGCATGGAGGTTTGAGAGGTCAGAGGGATGTTTCGTCCTAAAGTTCTCTGACAGGAGAAGGGTGAAAGTCAAAACAATTAAGGCCATACTTAGTATGGATGAAGCCGTTCAAGAGGTATATTCTAGCCCTTGTGGTTCCAGTGGCCTACGATTGTGAAAGGAATCGAACGGTAATAAGAGGATTAAAGAAAAAATTTCCAGAAGATGATGATGATGATGTTGACGATACTGATCTACAAAAAGTTACAAGTTGGATTCTGGATGAACAATCAAGAACGGTGAATGTGAGCTATCAACACGAGGTGGATTATTCATTGACAATTGACAAAGTGCTAAAGACGGATAGACTACATCTTCTTGAACAGCTCTGTGATTTAGCACCTTCAAACGATGCTAGATCCAGCGTTGTGAATAAATTCAAGTATACGATGCAACAAATAAGAGACGAGATTATGGCGTTATACGCCAAATAATAAGATGATGATGAGTCTGATGAGAGTGATGAACAAAGCAATTGTTACATCTCTGATGTAATACCGTCCACAGAAGACTATTATTTTTTGTTTGATTTCGTCTTACCTCTGCTCTTTTAATTTACTAATAAATTTAAAAACGCCATGAACGCCAATTTACCTTGATAACATATATGAACTGTTGAAATCTACAAAAACGCCTAATGAATTTGGGAAACACCATGGAGGAAAAGAAGTTATAATTACTAATTGATTTTATTGAATTTGGTTGCGCCATAAACGCAAAATATTTACTATGCACGTGATCTAAAAAACAATAAAAACGCCATGTATTTTTTGAATCTAAGTAAACGCCAAAAAAATGAAGCGGTGTTGTGAGACACATTAAAAAAAAGAATATAAAAGGACAAAAAAGCCTCTTCACCCTTCACTATATCGTGTGCCACGTGTTGGGCCAGGATCCTTTCTCACCGTTCTCATACTTTAGGGTATTTTCTCCTGATTTCGTATATATATATATATATATATATATAGTGTGTGTGTGTGCGCGCGCTCGTGAGGTTCCATGGGAACCTCAAATTAGTGGAGAACTAAGGAACCATTCATTAACATGTTAAATATATAATAAAAATCAATTTAACATGTTAATTTTTTTTTTTCAAATTGTTTTTCTAAGTCTTTGCATATATTGTTAGGTACAGGATTTTTCAAATTCGTTTTCAAGAGTTTTTTTTATATATATACATATTTGTATATTGTCAATGTTTAGTTATACACATGTGTTGTCAATTTTTAAATTATACATATGTATATATTATCAAACATATATGTGCCATACTTATTTTTAAACTTTAAACACGTATTTACACATATGTACACTAGAAAAAAAAACATTTTCAAAATCTTAATCTTCATTTATACACACACATATATATATATACAATCATTTTTATACATTTCTACATATATATACATTTTCAAACATAGTTGTACAATACTTATGTTTCAATTTTAAACACGTATATACATATATGAATAGTTAAAGATAGACAATATAAACATGTGTAAATATTAAAAAGAAAAATACCTAATAAAAAAAGCTCCGGTTTTGCCTTATTTTTTGCCTTATTTTTTGCCTTTTGATTATAAAAAATGTGAGGTCTAGAATTGTTCTCAAGGTTCTCAATCACCTTAATAATTCCCTCTCCCCTCTCTCCCTCTCTCAAGATTCTCAAATACAAATGGGTCTTAACATGAGAAACGAAGTAACATTGTTTTTTTTAATTTTTTTTCATATATTTAAGGATAATGTTTAGTTGTAAAATGTAAAACAATAAAACAAAAATAAATTCATGTATTATTCTAGTAGAGTAATTAGGTGTAAATTCATGATTTTTTATATTCTAGAACTAAAATATGTGCTTAACAAGAGGGGGAACAAAATTTTCAAAAAAAAAAAAAAAATAATAATAATAATAATAATAATAATAAAAAATTCTCCTTCACTTCTCATATTAAGACTAACTAGGTTTTAATGTTGCGCGCCGCGTTGCGGCGCGACAAAACTAAGTCATTGTAAAACTATTTATTGCGACTAAATACTTGGTTGTTATTAAAGCTGTGCTATTTAGTGTCTTATTTTTAAGTTGACAAGTGGAGTTTTCATACAACAGAGCCGTTGGTAGCAAGCGAGTTAGTAACTCCTGGCGATGGCGACTATTGCGATGTCTAAGCATCCTCTAACCCAACAAATAAGGAATAAGAATTGTATAAATACAATCAGAAAAACGTGTGAAAGAGGAGAAAAAGGAAGATGACGTGAAGTTATGTAAGCATAAAATGGAAAAAAAAAAAAAAAAAGACCCCATGATTTGAACTTGAGTTTCTTTAAAACACATAGAACAACAAAATCACTCCACCATGATAAATAATCTAACTAACTTTGAAGAAAATTGATATATATACACACTTAAAAAGGGTATAGGGGAAATAAGTCAACAAAGACAACCAATAAGGAAAGTTTACTATTTATTATGATGTGACAACTACTATTCATTAGCTTTGTTTTTGAATATATGTATAATTTTGTGTTAAAATTCATTTCCAACCGAACCTTAGACTATCCACTATCACAACCCAACCCAACCCAGTTTTTCATTAAAATATTAATTTCTCTTTCTTTCACCTACACAACCCAACCCAATCCAATTTTTCACCCACATTCATAACCCAACCTAAACTAATATTTTATTATATAAATTTGATAATATTATATATAAAAAACAATGTAAATAATGCAAAAGCAAAAAAGATATATTATAATATGTTTCAACCGATTGCAACCATTGGTTGTTTGGACGATCCGTTCGTAGCACTAGAACAACTTTTATATTTATTTAATGTAAATTACTTTTGTCTTTTCTTGATATATGGCAACCGGTTGAGGTTAAAGTTCACTATAGTGTATAGTCTTACTCTCTCTCTCTATATATGTATATGTACAGGGTTTGGTTCAATAGAGAAAATGACATAAGAAATGTAGGAATTAAATGTAACAAATAATGTCAATATGCAACAACACAGTGTAGTTATATATCAGCATTGTTTGTATTCTTATTATTTTTTAAGTTTACAGTATTTTGTAATGGAACATTCTTATATATGTGTGTATAAAGGCTGGTTGACATACAAAGGATGATTAACGTGTCAAGCATACAAACCCTATAGAAGCCATAGTTATGCATGAAATAAAGTAATGAAACATTCCTATATGCTTGTGTATATAGGAGCTGGGTAACATACAAAGGATAATTAACGCTAAAGGTATAATTAATTAAATAACAATAATTACGCCACCTATAAATATAATCACGTAACATATATTACCTTCTTCGTACGCTTTTGAACCATAAACCAACAACAAGACAGTTGTTTTGAACCAAATTTGGTTCGAAAGACACAAAATCAGTAAAAAGATTTGAAGGCGTTTCCATGGAGATAAGAATGCAGGATAAGTCAAGTCTTGCAATAATAGATGATGGAATATTGAATATAAATATAGGTTATAGTATGAATTTTATATTGTTATTAATTATTTATTTGGCCTAGACAGTTCGAACATTCTCGTCTTTTTCTCACAGCCTGCATATCTTTTTCCTTGTAAGTTCTATTCTCAGAGATTAACGCAATGGATATTGTACGGTACCATCGTTGATGCATGGTATTTATATCTGACTTTCGAGTTCTGACATTGATGCCAGAATATTTATGATTTTATAATGTGATCCATTTAATCAACATTAATCAACAAGTGATGATTGAATAAAAGAAATAATTTTTTTTATATGTCCAATAAGACTTTCCCGTTTCAACCAACCTCCCCCTGTTCCTTCCGTGCTTGTTTTTTGTTCACGAATATCAGAAGATCTAGTGTACGTTGTCTTAACCGGGTGTGTGTTAGAAAGCCCCCTCGCACAATAGATCCCAATTTAAACCCCTCAATTGTAACACCCGTCTCATTTAATTTAGATTTTTATATAAAAGTACGCATTTATAACTCAAATGCATCATTAAGCATACATAGTGATGATATTCTAGTTAACCATCTAACTAGTTTAAGTATTCAAAACAATTAGTTAAGTGTTTACAAAAATGCACATTGTCTAAATTTGATTGACGCGGAAGCTTCAATATGTTTTGTTCGGTTCTTGGATTCTTGCTTGATCGCCATCCGGAGTGAGACGAACATCACCTAATGTCAAAACCACATCAATTGTTAGTTTTGACAACATTAAAGCGTATATAATCAAGTTCTAATGCCAAATAATGGAAACAAAAATAAAATTTCAGAGTTTTGGTCTGTCGCGCCCGGCGACAGATACCACACAAGCTTTCGCGGGCCGCGAGCGACCCCCGCGTGTCGCGACAATGTAAGCGTCTTCCTCCGCGTGCCGCGGGGGAGACCGTTTTCCAGTGGGTGTAGGTTTAAACCTGCATTTATTTGCCCAACTCCTATTTTCCAAAATATCAACTTCAAATTGCCATAACTTTTATTCTACAAGTCCAATTTGCGTGATTCTTTTTCCTATACACTCGTAAATTGATTCTCCATCACATGGAGTTAAAATCCGACATCCGGAATAAAAAAATTCTTATCTTTAAGCACTCGGCAATTCTACATTTTCAACTTAATTGACACGTTAAGGGATTTAAGCGTTTTACATTTAACTTCGCTCATTCTTTGCTTGCACCTTATTTCCACACTATGGTTTTTACTTGTTTTCCACCACAACAATATTTGTGGTGGATTTAATGTGATAAACTACTTATTCCGTATTCTAATCTTCGGTCTAGAAACTTTACAAAAGACTTGTTTCGAGGCTTTTAACCAAAAGACTTGTACCTTAAACTTTTATACTATTAAAAGACCTACTCGATCTTAGAACTTACCTTTAAACAACCCTTAAGGGTCATTTGCCCGGTTTGTCGTTCAAAGCCATTTTGGTCGACTTTAGTCCATTCTTTTACGACGAAGGACTTTTAATAACATGTTTGACCAAAATCGCATTAATCGCTAAAATCTTATTTGCACATACCTGGCTCGGGTCAAAGTTTTGACCCGTCTAAAAGGCCTTTCGCTATTAACTTACTAATTAATAGCATCGCGAACCTTATATTACTTTCCTGTAATCATCAAAACTCAACAAGCGATCGTCATTAATTATCGCCAAATGGTGTTAACACACCATTTGACCCGTTTAGTCAAAATGATCATTTATCATCATATGATGGTATTTTGATACCATCTAGCCCCTTGAACCAATTCCGGTTAGTACCATGAGTTCTTATTACTTAAAAGACATTTCTTGAATTGTTTGACATGTTATGACTTATACCAAATAGTGTCTTTTCACATCTTTTATCCTATCCGTCGACTCGTGTCCAGATTATTATTTAACCACTTTTACCCGTTACGATTCACCCCGTAACGTATTGTTCAAAATTCCTTATTTATTAGTCTTCACCCAACTAATTTACCATTTCACCCATTTTTACCATAATTTATGGTTTCTTACCAGTTTTACTTATTCTGACTTGCATTGTATCATGCCGGAACATCATATTTCAAATACTTAACATAATTCAAAATCAATATTCACAAGTAAGTGTATTGTAATTAAAAAAAAGGGAATGTAAGCTTAACTTACCTCGCATCCAAACCATGCTTTTCTTTTCCTTATTTATTCGTTTGACCCGCTTCGTCCCCAAGCCTCCACCTAGCTCGTTTAGCGTCAAACTATTATCATCATTCACAAGGTGGTTAGATTAGTCGTTAACAATTACGACTATTCCACCTTACGTATTTTCTACGTTGAAACCACTATTCGACTTCATCATTGGTTAGTTTAACCTTCTACAAGTTAACTACCTTTAATTATATGATATGTGTAATTAAGCTAAATCGACATCATAATTAGAATTCGTGTTGTCCCCACATCACACGTAATTAATCAAATTAGGAAATTACGCGTTTCATTCTTAGTTTCAACATATGAACATTCATTTAGACATTTTAACAAACTCCTTGTGGGCATAATTTTTACACATTTACAAACTAGTTCATAACTAGTTATTTTTTGCCAAGATTAACATCTTTTACCAATTCAATGTCTAATTATGCTTCCATATCAAGATTGACTTCATAAAGCCTTATTAACACCCAATTCAGGATCATAATTCTAGTGTTCCTCATTATTCTTAAAAACCCATTAAACACCTAAGTAGTGATTATGAGTTGTATCAACATGAACACAAATTCATTAGTTTATTAGCTAGGGTTTGTTTCTAATCATGCATTCATCCTATTTTCACCCAAATAACCATCATTCAAGCTCAAATTTCGAATTTCAAGTGTTAATCAAGAATTTGAGATGGAACAAAATAGTGAAATTTGACATACTTTATGATCACTTTACTAAGGTGATCACTAATGCGTTCTTGAATTTCGATTTAGGTGTGATTTGCCCATCCAATTGCTTGAATTTAGGCTAGTTAGGGTTTAAACATGAGAGCTCCCTGGCTCTTCTGGAAGTCTTGACCAGTACACACAATTAGGGTGTGTGTTTTGGTGTTAGTGTTTTATTTAATTAATTTTTTTTCCTTTTTGCCTCTTTTAGTCCCTCTAGTTCCATAGTTTGTAAAAAGGTTATCTATTTCTTTTTCTTTTATTGTTTTAACAACACTTAACCAACTAGGTTGATATTCCTAGCTACTTAATGGGTTCGGGGAAGTTATAACCCGTTTTGTTTTTAAGGTCCCGTTAACTCGGGCCTTTTATATACTTTGTTTTATCAAAGTATTTACCATCCTTTTTCTAAATATTAGATTTATTTATTTAAATCCTAATATTCACCAGGTTTACTTTTACCACCTACGGTATTTTACCCGTTTATCTTTGGTTAATCCATTATAATTAACAAACTCGTTTTTTTGGGTGTTACATCAATGAGAAACCCCTATCACTCAGCCTCGAACTTGAGACCTAGAGGGGAAAACTCATCCGGGCTCACCATAGGTGGAACATAAATACCCGTGGCCACTACATCACCCGTTTTACTTTCTTTCACTTCACATTACACCAAGGAAATGGTTTAACCCTCATTAACGCCCCACAAATTAATTCAAAGATATATATAGCATGTTGTGTGTACAAATTATCCAATGTTTGATTCCCTCCATCTCTCTCCTAATTAACTTCTTAACACGTGAATCTTTTAATGCTCCGTAACAAACTTAGAAGTGGTATGACAGGTGTTAACTGATGGCAACTACGATTAACACTTATAGGTGTTAGAGTATACAAGGCGGCCAAATAATTGTAAAACGTAAGAGTAAAATGTCACAATAATCCTTGAGGTTTGGGCATTTTTGGTTTTTCCATCCAAAATAAGAATTTTTTTGGAATCAAACCTGTTGACGTAGGTAGCCCAAGCTTAAGAAACTAACTCAAGTGCAATATAGATTTAAAGGTTAAAAGGTTAAAAGGGTTCAAACGACGACCCAGTTGTGGTAAACAACAAAAAGCATGGGACAGGGTCACGTCCCATCACACTTTACGTGTGACATCCTCGCTCAGCCGCAAAAGAGAACATGTGGGACGAAGCCATCATGTCTGAAGGTGAATCCCCGGGAGAGGTAAACCAAATACCACGTACTTCTACACCCAACACTAGCCAAACTCCGTCGGCTATGCCTACCGCGTTCTCAACTCCGGGAAGCACTCCAATAGGAGTCACATATCCCGAGTTTCTTTCCTTTCAGACACCAACCCCATCCCATTCGGGGGTCCCATCCCCCCATGTTGGTACAACAGGAACACCAACACGCATCGACCTAACACCAGATGGGGTTGCAAGCAACTTCCTACAGTGAAGGTCTCTCCTTAACTAGTACGTGAGTATAGAAAGGAATAAGGGAGTAAGGATCAGGCTGGATTATGAAGAGCCAAAGCCCTCATTGTCACCTGGGCCACCTATACCCCCTTTTGTAAGCTCACAGCCTATTGTGTCAAGAAATGAAGCTGGTCTTAGCCATCCTCCTCCAAATCCAAGTCCGTATACAATTGCAGGGCCAGATCCAACATCCTTCCTTTATTCTCATCCCAGCCGGTGGAAACCGGTGCGCAACTAGGACACGAGTTAACCTTGGATCAGTTATTGCAGTCACCCGTTGCAAGCCTTCCACCTCCTGTGTCCACTACATGGGAGCAAGCCTTATCCGTTCTTCCCTTGGCACGGAGTGCTGCCATGAGTGCCCCTATGGGAATGAACTATCTGACTGCACCAGAAAGCCTTCAAGGCTTCAACCTCATGCCATAAATGATGGCCCAAATTATGGCAAACTTCCCTTGGAAGCATTTTATTAACCAAGTGCTAGCCACCCAAGGGAACACCAACAGCAATCCGGGCACAAGAGCAGAAGAAGATCTGGCAAAACCATACAAGCCAAGTAATTTGTCCTGTTTTTTCTCAGCAAATTGCTGACTATGATTTCCAAACCCGGATCGAAATGCCATCTCACATAAAGAACGTATAATGGAACGGAAGATCCCGAAGATCACCTCCAAATCTTCACCGGGGCTGCGAGAATCGAGAAGTGGTCCAACGCCGAGTGCTGCCTTATGTTTATGCAAACCCTTGTAGGGTCTGCCCGAATCTGGTTCTATGACTACCAGACAGAAGCATTCGAACCTTCGATGATTTAAGCAAAGGCTTCTTGGCAAACTTTTCATAACAAAGGAGGTATGTCAAAGATGCAACCGTGATCTTCCAAATCAAGAAAAGGGATGCTGAAAGCCTCAGGGATTTCATTGAAGTATACAAAAATGAAGGGTTGACATACGTGGGAGCCGATGAAAAGATGAGGGTTGCAGTCTTCATGAATGTAATCACCTCCAAGTATTTCACCAGGGACTTCAACAAGTGCCTACCCAAAACCCTTGAAGAAGCCCTTGAAAGAGTTGAAGCTCACATCGGGGGGAGGAGGCTGTCGATATCAAGGAACAAAGAAAAAGGGGTCCTAGGTGGAGGAGTAGCAGCCCCAACAAAAAAAGAAGCAACTATGGTTCTTATGATAAACGTTCCAGGAACTCGGACCCACGAAGGTCTAAAAGCAGGAACCCTTCAAGCAGGGAGAAGGCTGTGAACTTCACAGCCTTAACTAAAAATCCGCAGGAAATCCTTCCCATTGAAGAGGTAAAGCATAGCTTCCGACCACCTAGGCCTTTGCCCAAGAGCAAAAGGAATGATAACTCCACTCAATTTTGTGAGTTCCATGAAGAAAAAGGCCATCACACCAATGTATGTTTTCAACTCAAGAAAAGAATTGAGGAAGTCGTTAAGTCTGATGAACTTGCCCATTTGGTCAAAGGGGTGAAAGACAAAATTGCTGATGGAAAAAGTAAATAGGTAAACGTGGTGAACTTTGATGAAAAAAACCTACAACAATCGGCAATGCTTGGAGGATTGGGAGCTTCAATTCCCACCACCTAAAAAGGGGCTTCTCTCAAACCCTTTGGTAGTGGAAGCCATTATAGGAACCCTGAAAACAAGCAAAGCTTACATTAATACAAGGGTAGCAACTGAGATAATGTTCGAGAAGTGTTTCAACCAACTCAGCAACGATGAGCGTTCAAGGCTTCAACCAGCTGAGTCATCTATTAAAGGTATTGCTTGCATCCGCATCAAGCCTTTGGGCCAACTAACGCTTGATGTTTGCTTCAAAGAGGGAAAAATGGAAAGGACCAAACCACTCACTTTTGTCGTAATCGACATGCCTTCCGGCTATGATGTTATCATAGGAAGGCCGGGGCAAAGTGAGTTTAGTATGGCCGTTTCAGTTGGTCAAGGTGTTGTCAAGTTTCCCACCGAAAGAGAAATAGCAACCCTTCAACCTACCCAGGAAGCCTTCCTGATTTAAGGGGAAAGCTCAACAAAAAACGAAGAAGGAGAGCAAGGTTGGGTCATCAACCCTAAATATCCCCAACAAAGGATAAGGGTAAACGCCAACCACACTAAAGACCCTCTCACGTATCTCAAGAAGCTGCTAATACACAACATGGATATCTTTCCATGGTGTCCTGATGACATGACCGGTATCCCTCGAGATATCGTCGAACATGAGCTCAAGATCCCACCAAATGTGAAACCTATTGTTCAGCAGAAAAGGAGTTTAGCCCCAGATCGGAGCCTAGCATCATGCAAAGAGGTTGAAGGGTTGGTACAAGCTGGCATACTCCGAGAGGTTAAGTATCACTCTTGGATAGCCAACCCCGTGATGGTCAAAATGCCCGATGGATCATGGAGAATGTGCATCGATTTCAAAGATTTGAACAAAGCTTGTCCAAAGGATTGTTATCCTTTGCCCAAAATTGATCTAAAAGTAGACTCGCTCACAGGCTTCCCTTTCAAATGCTTCCTTAATGCTTATAAAGGTTACCACCAAATTCAAATGCAGAAAGAGGATGAAGAGAAGACAACCTTCCACGCTGATAAGGGTATTTTCTGTTACCAAAAGATGTCTTTTGGCCTAAAGAATGCAGGGGAAACCTACCAACGGTTGGTAGATAAAGCATTTGCTGAACAAATAGGCAAAAACATGGAGGCTTATGTGGATGACTTGGTAATCAAGAGCAAGACTGAGGGCCAAATGCTCGATGATATACAAGAAACATTCCGGAATCTCAGGAAGATAAACATGAAGCTCAATCCTGTAAAATGCCCATTTGGTTTTGAAGAAGGCAAGTTCTTGGGGCACATTGTGGGCAAGTAAAGCATAAAGGCCTACCCCAACAAGGTTAAAGCCATATTGGATACAAGATCCCCACAAAGCAAGAAGCAGGTTGAAAGCTTGAATGGTAAGCTGGCAGCCTTGAAGCGTTTACCTCCAAGCTGGCTGAAAAGTCCCTTCCTTTTTTCAAAACCCTCCAAGGGTGCACAAACAAGAAGGACTTCCAATGGACCGAGGAAGCTGAGAAGCCATTAACCAAATGAAACGGCACATGGCTTCATTACTAGACATCGCCGCTCCTGAAACTGGGGAACCAATCTCTGTCTACCTATCAGTTGCTGAGGAAGAAATCAGTGCAATCCAAACCATCAAAAAAAACAAGGATCAGGTATGTTTACTTCTTCAGTAAAACTTTAAAGTTGGCAGAGACTAAGTATACCCCGTTGGAAAAACTTGCTCTTCCACTAGTAAAAACAGCCTGAAGGCTTCGAAGGTACTTTCAAGCACATCCTATATACGTGGTCACCGACCAACCAATTAAAAATGTGCTTGAAAAACCTGAAACCTCCGGACGTTTAGCCAAATGGGCAGTGGAACTAGGTGAACACAACATCACGTACGTTCCAAGAAAAGCTGTAAAGGCCCAAATTTTGGCTGATTTCATTTTGGAAATCCCAAAGGAATCAATAACAGAAGTTAACACAGCCTCCACTGAACCTTCTGACCCTAATACCTAGAAGCTTTTTACCAATGGAGCTTCCAGCATTGAAGGGTCAGGAGCAGGGCTAGTCCTGATCGATCCTAATGAATTGGAATTCACATATGCTCTTCGGCTTGAATTTCAGACTACCAACAACAAAGCCGAATATGAGGCACTGGTTGCAGGACTCAAGCTAGCCAAAAATATGGATGCCAAAATACTTCAAGTCTTCACAGACTCTCTACTTGTTTCAAACCAAGTAAACGACAGTTACATAGATAAAGAACCAAACATGAAGAAGTATCGTGAAAAATCAAAGGAACTTGTGGGCACATTTGAATCATGTACCATCAAACAAGTCCCAAGATCACAAAACAAGAAAGCTGATGCACTAAGCAAGCTCACATCACTTACCTTTGCTCATCTCACCAAAAAAAGTGTTGGTTGAAGTGTTGAAGAAATCATCCATTCCGGAACTTGAGGTACAAGATGTCATTACTGAAGAAAGCCCAAGTTGGATGACCCCTTTGGTCAAATTCCTTACAAATGGTGAGCTACCAAGTGATCTGGTAGAAGCTGAAAGGGTTCAGATCAAATCAAGACAATACGTGTTGCAAGGAGATATCCTCTACAAAAAGGGATACCTTGCACCGTTGCTTCGATATGTTGGCCCAGAGCAAAGCCAGTACCTGATCAAGGAAGTTCATGAGGGGATATGCGGGCTCATTACGACCCAAGATCAGTGGTTTCAAAATTGATGAACCTTGGGATATTTTTGGCCCACCATGCATCGAGATGCAACTGAGCAGCTGAAAAAGGTGAAGCCTGTTAAATACACGCCCCAGTGCCCAAAAGCCCAAAGCATGACTTGGTTCCCATCTCATCTGCTTGGCCATTCCACAAGTGGGGAATGGACATTGTTGGCACATTTCCTCCGGCCAAAGGAGGAGTCAAGTTCCTTCTAGTGGTCGTAGACTACTTTACCAAGTGGCCAGAGGTGAAGCCATTGGCAAAGATAACTAGAAAACAGGTCATTGACTTCGTGTGGGAAAGCATCATCTGTCGGTTTGGGCTGCCAGGAGTGTTGGTCACTGATAATGGAAACAATTCGCTGAGAAGCCTTTTAGCTCCTGGTGCAAGGAGTTTTGAATAAAACAAGTGTTCAGCTCAGTAGCCTACCCACAATCCAACAGCCAGGTTGAAAGAACAAACCGAAGCATTGTAGAAGGCATTAAAACTTATTTGGGAAAGCATGATAACAACTGACTCGAAGAACTCCCTAACGTGTTGTGGGCAATCAGAACCACTGAAAAAACAAGCCACAAGAAAACTCCATACAGTCTGGTGTTTGGATCTGAAGATGTAATCCCGGAAGAGATAAGAGTTACAACAAAAAGGACGTTCAACATTGATCTAGAATCAAACAAGCATGAGACGATGTTGAACTTGGGACTCCTAGAAGAAGTCCGAGATCAAGCAGCTATACAAGAAGCGAAATACAAACAAAGGATGGAATCTTACTACAATGCACGGGTAAAATACGAACGATTAAAGCCTGGTGATCTCATTCTTCGAAACAACGAGGCCAGCAAGAAAGAAAGCCAATGAAAACTTGGCCCTAAGTGGGAAGGGCCATACACCATCCTCGAAGCTCACAAAGGAGGATCCTACAAGCTGACTGACTCACAAGGCAAAAAGCTTCCCCGGCACTGGAACGACAAAAACCATAAAAGATTCCACGTCTAAGAAAAAAGTGTTAGAAAAGATAGCAAAGTGTTTTTTTGTTCCCTTTGTAACCTACACACTTTGATGAATGAACAATGAAGTTCTTGTTAAAACTTGTCTTTCTATCCTATAATAAGGTTGAGAACCTAGCAAAAAACTCCATGACTAAGGGTCATGTAAGGGGATGAGCTCCCAGGCCACATCGCTCAATAGGTTCAAGGGTTGAATGGACCTATATAAGGGGTGAGTTCCTAAATCAATACAACTCCATGAGACTTAGAAAATTGTTCAGAAAAATAAAATTAGACAGGTTTGAACAGAATACACCAAATGTTCCTTAAGCCTTAACAATGGCTTACGAAACAAAATCAGACTAAGTAGAAGTCATAAATAGGATAAGTGTTATGTCTTCTTGTTAAAAATATCACAAGGCTAAGTGAGTGCAGCACTGAACCCTTTAAGGTATAAGTAACACAAGGAAAACACACCATCAACAAAGACAACAAAATCGACAAAAACACAAAGGAACATACAAAACAACATGGCAAAGTACAACGAAATCTAAAAAGTTAAACATAGCATAAACATGATTCAAGTTAAAGTTCCAAGGGCCATATAAGGCCATAAACACAAAACATTGTTCAAGAGCCTCTAAGGCTTTAAGCAACAAGGGACCTAAACGGTTCCCTTGAATAAAAGATGTTCAAAATACATAAACCACATAACATTGTTTAAGTGCTAAGATAGCTATGGATATATTGTTCAAGCATCAGGAATAGACTTGGAGGCCTCAGCCTCAACAATCTTAGCCTTCTTCCCCTTTTTTTCCTTCTTCTTCTTCTTGCCTCCATCGTCACTAGCAACCTTGGAGCCTTCAATGCTTGCTTCCAACAAACCCTCAACAATATCTAAAAAGGTATCCTCACTATCTCCAGAGTGGGAACGCTTCTTAGATAAGTAACTTAGCACTTCAGCACAAACGGCCTCATTAAGGCCAGAGGGTTTCAAGTCCTGCAACACAGAAATGGGTTTACCAAAGCAAGCAGAAACCCTCACTAACATAAGGATAGGTTAGGCGCTCCATCTTGAGACCAACTTCCTTAAAAATGGTTAAGGCTTGAGGCTGATAGAAAGAAGATTGTTCTTGAGGGTGACCAGATTCATGGGCCTTGTAACCAGCAACAAAACCCAAATGTTTGCCATGATTGAGGAGCTTTATGTAAGAATCGCCAAGAGCAGAATTGAACTCAGTTGAATGGAGAAGATAGGTAACCACCTGCTAAAACCCATGTTCGATCAACCATTGGTTGTCACTAGTAGCTTGGGACAAGGAAGCCTTCAAGCCTTCCTTCTCATCTAGAAATGCCTTTTGTTGAACATTAAGGGCTTCCCTATCAGCATTCAACTGAAGCCTATCTGCTTCCTTCCTTTTCTTCTCATTGCTTAGCTCAGTCTCATGTCTCTTAGTCAGTTCGTGAACTTTCACCACCCATGATTTTTCCCTTTCAGCAAAACCCCGATCTCCTACTTCATGGCTGCCATTGAAGCCTTTGTTTTCTCCCTATTCTTTGAAAATTCCTCGTATTCATGCATTCTTTTGTGAAAACGGGAGACTCCTTCAGGAAGCATAGCAGCCAAGTTGCAAACACTCAACAACATACGCGAAATCAGCATATCATCCTGCAATGCTGAATTGGAATTACAAAACATAGGCGGAGAAAAGTGGTTCAGTACATCCTCACATACTGCAGAGGACTTGAAGTTGTCCCCAACTTTAACTTGCCAGTCGGGAACATAAACATCCCCAGCATTCCCCACCACTGGTTCTTCACCACTTCTCTATGAGGAACCTCCAGCAACAGAAACAACAGCCTTTTTACCACTTGACTTCCCTTTCTTCCAGTCACAACTGCCAACTCCTTTTTTCCTTCAACTTCAATACCCTGATCCTCAGAAAATTCAATCTCATCACTGAGATCAACATGCTCAACAGCAGACGATTGACCCTGACCCTTCAAGCGACGAGATGAATGACGAGTCGAAGGCTTGGAATAACTAACCTTTGTAAAGCCTTTAACGTTTGGAACATTCACATACTTCCCCCCAGGAACCAACCTACCCTCAGCAGTCCTAGCAGTGGCATCTTCCCCCTCAATGGCTTCCGTATCCCCAAGAACAACATCAAAGTGTCATCTGACTTAATGAAATCCAAAGCAGACATAACAGCACACAACAAATAAAAGGTCAGACAAAATAAACATAAACAAACAAGGAATGGAATGGAATGGAAAAGCCAAAAAAACATACCCTGACCACCCCTCATGAATGAGGGGTCTCGATTTGGCTTATCCCACAAAACGCTAACACCGGTAAAAACCAAAAGATGTTCGGGAAACGGACGAAGCCGAGAAGGACAAGCTCTAAGGGCTTTCAACATCCCCTTATTCAATTCAGACTCGGAGGGTTCAAGTTCATTTAAGACAGCATCTGGATGCCTCCACACCATCTTAAAAGGGACAACTGACTCAGAGACCCAAAAGAACCGATCTTTCCAGGACCCAAGGGTATTAACAAGTGAAGAAATCAAAGACACATCAATCTAGGAAGTTTCAAACGTAAACCAGTCGCCATTTTTGGCCAAACGAAAAAACCATATGAACATTAACAAATTAGGATCATAACCTAGGGCACAACATAAAACTTAAAAGTGAAGAACCCTAGAAACCCCTTGAGGATGCAATTGCCCAAAAGAAACACGATAATACTCAAGCACATTCAGAACAAACACATAAAAAGGGTATCGAAGATTCGAAAACTCAAAGTGACGACAGTACAAAGCAATAGAACCGGAGGGACACTGATCAACGGTTTTATCACAACTCGAGGCCACCAGATTAACGGAAGGGTCAATACCCCATTGTTCAAGGAAGGAATCAACTTCTTCCTGTGTTAACCTAGAAAAAGTTTTACCTATGTCCTTCCTCGCACCCATCATTCCAAGGGATGTTCAAGGAAAATCAAGCAAAAGTAAAAAGTGAAAAGCTAATCTGTGAAGCGGAAAGAGAGAATGTAGGGATTCTGGATGTGAGAAATGTTAAAGAAAAATGTTGATTAAACATAAATGAGACGTTAAAGGGATGATAAATTCAAAAAACAACGGTTACAGCACATAGGCCAGACAACCGCCGCCTGAATAGCTGTCAAAATGTCAAATCAAACTGTCCAATCAAATTCAAAATAATACCGCCCAAAAGCCTTGCAAAAGGTAAGCCTTGGAGCCTTTTAACTATTAAAAAATATTGCACAAAAGTCAGAAGCCTTTGAGCTTACACCCAAACACCTCTGACTTGGGGGGCTGATGACGTAGGTAGCCCAAGCTTAAGAAACTAACTCAAGTGCAATATAGCTTAAAAGGTTAAAAGGGTTCAATCGATGACCCAGCCATGGTGAACAACAAAAAGCATGGGACAGGGTCACGTCCTATCACACTTTACGTGTGACATCCTCGCTCAGCCGCAAAAGAGAACATGTGGGACGAGGCACTCTTTTATCCACAGGTTAAAGCCTCCAACCCTCCAAAAAGGCCAACCCCCTCTCTGCATACCTGGATCACTTAGTCAAAGGTTTCCTATTTAAGAATTGTCCTTCTCTATAAATGACTACACCCGGTCATCTAACAAGACATTCCGAAATCTGACTCTCTCTCTAGGATATGCACATTGCATATTCTATTCTTTACATCCAATACAACTATCACATTGCATGCATAGAATCTGGGTTGAGTCATCCTCGGCCTTGAATTCCAAGAAATTGATGCAATGTTCTTGGTGCCTCGTTGGCACTTTATGTTCATCAACTGGACATGAAACGAGGATCCCTGTCTTGTGGAGTGTTCATGTTCACCAGTTTAGCTCTCAAGTAACCGCACCTCCTTTACGGTTACCTCGTTGCCTTGCATTGTCAGCCGTGTTTGGTCGAACAATGTGAGTAGTTGAGGTGAAACTATGGGTAAATAAACATGGTCATAAGCAGACTTGTGCCCACCATTGTTTATTCTATGCAGACAATGGGTGGATAGACAAAGTCATAAGCAGACTTGTTACCACCATTGTTGAGCTTCCTGCTCTTTGAGTTCACAATGATTATCAGGAGTCTGGGTGAACTCGCCCAAGGCATTCGTTCTGTAGCCACTTTCGGTTTAGGAAATTGTGATTAGTTTTCCTTGAAGTGGCTTTCGCGCCTTGTCCTATCGTGCGGGAGGACATGGTGCGGTGTTGTGGTCCACCATCTTTGTGATGTCGATTCGTGGCTTTTTCGTAGCCACAGTTTCCATAGTTAATTTCAAGATAAAAGATTACCGTGCCCGAAACACATAGTGTAACTCAAGTTCCTTTTTTTTCTTTTTATCTTACTTTTTTTCTTTTCATTCTATTATTTTATCACTATTGTTTTATTGATTTATTTAAAATTTTCTTAACTAATCAGTTAACTTATTTTTATATAAACATATATTTTTTATAATTTGTTTAATCTCACTAGTTTGCTTTACTTATTTACATTTGTTATTTTACAATTATTATAACGTAATCGAATTTTTAACACTTTTACATGTCGTGTGATCTATAAAACTACGAAAAATCCACAATGTTAATATTAATCCATGAAAATAACATGTTTCTAATGGCTAATTCAAAAACCACATTCGAAATATGTACCAGAAACTCTTCGGTTGTGGCACCTATAAACCCTCTGGTAGTGACACGGTTATTTAATAGATGAGGTTATATAAAATTTCAAATTTTTGAAGTGTTGTTTTTAAAGCTACGTGTTGTTTTAAACTGTCTGACGCTCATCTCAATATACAATTAATATTACGATGGGCTTTTTCATATACGTTTAAACGAACTTGTTGCAACGCGCAGCCGACATGCTTATTTTTATTAACGGTTCAATGTGAATTTTATTTGAATAACTTATAATAACATGTAAAAGTGACAAAATAACCCGATCACACCAATGGTTTATGTGAAATCATAATATAAAAACTTACAATAATTGTAAAATAAGAATAGTAACTAACTTAATTAAATAAATGAAAATAAATAAATTTTACAAAAAAAACATATATATCTACTTAAAAATATGTTAATCAATATACTTTTCGAAAGAAATCTCTATAATAATATTGATAAAGAATAAAATCAATAGAAAAAAAAGGAAAAAAAAAAAGTAAAAGAAAAGAACCTTGAGTAAATAATATAAATAGAAAGAAAAGGAAAAACCAAAAGAAAAGAAAAGAACTTTAGGTAAATGACAGACTATATCATTTATAAATAAACTACACATTATGTTCATTGGACATAATAGTCATTTTACCTTATTAAAAGAAAAGAACTTTGAATAAGTGATAGATTATATTGTTTATAAATAAATTACACATTATGTCCATTGAACACAATAGTTATTTTACCTTATAGTAACTTTCAGTAAAATGATATCCAGTGTAACTATTTAAATCAAAGGACATACTTGATTTTTACTCTATTAAACTAAAGAACTAATCTTAGTAATTAATTCTATTTTTAGTTGTTTTTATATTTATATCTAAGAAATAAAAAAATATTTTACTAAGTAAATAAAGATATTATAATAAGGACTTAAAGTAAATTAATAGATAAAGTTTATAAGAGATCTGGATATTTTAGATGCGAGTAGCGTTGTAAACGAACCAGACGTTCAACAACCAGTTCATGAACTGTTCGACGGGAAATTCGTTTACGTTCGTTCGTTTAATTAATGAACGACCATGAATAAGAGATTTTGTTAAATTAGTTATATGAATGAACATGAACAGAGGTTTCATTCGTGACGTTCATGTTTGCTTGTTTATGTTGTTCATGAAAGATTTTTGTACTTTTATTTTATCTAAAGTTTTTATACTTTTAAATTTTTATTTATTTTAATACCCTAAAAACTAAAACAGGAAACCATATTCCCACTGTGTTTATGAATCATTTCCCTTTCCTTCCTCCATATTCACATCGACTTTCATTCCACCACTTTGGCTTGAAGTTCCAACGCTGTTCCCTCTGTCATTCACCTCTAGACTCCATCACTTTCGTTGCTTTTATTTGTGTTTGTATGTCTTTGTGAACCATTCGTGAACATGTTCATTTCCTTAATGAACGAACACGAACATAAAATGTTGTTTAGTAAGTGTTCATCAAGCGTTCATGAACACATTTATTTCCTTATGGAATGAACACAAATAAGCCCTTGTTCGTGTTCGTTTGGTTCGTTTACAACCCTAGATGTGAGGCATTTTTCCAACACATGGATGTATTAAAGTTAGGGCTTAAGTTGAAGTTCCAACCTTGGACTGCTACTTCACGTATACTACACAACCTCGCAAAAGAAGTTACTAATATAAAATAGTGTGTTTCTCTCCCTCGCTTCGCGGGGCTAATCTGATTTTAAATATAAGTAGTCAAAGCCTGTTATGTATTGATTCACTCTCCCAATCACAAAATGACAAAAATAAAAATGTATATATATTGAGATAAATTTACAATCAAGTTTGTTACTTATTTTTTTTAGTCAACTTCATCTCCGTTTATAGGATATTCATAGAGTTTGTGAAAATTATTAAGGAACGCTCGGAAATTTGCATCATTGTCTACCAGATCAAGATGTAGTATGTTGGAAATTACACTCTTAATAAGCTCAGAACCGTGGATGCAGTTTATGTGCTTACTTCTTATAAAGCAACACACTTGCCTCGCCAATAGTAAATCATCATCATCGCCTAAGTCATATGATAATCAAACTCATTATAATCGTATATAAGTGTGTATGGGCTAATTTAGTTAAACTACTTTGATTATAGGGTAAAAGTTGCGACATGGTTAGGTAATTAATGAGGCCCACAAAAAAATTGGAGATGAGGCCATTCCAAGTCTTGATGTATTAGCTTGGTGAGGAATTTAGGGTTTCGATAATCCTACATATTCTAGTAGTTTCTTAACAATTTTCATTTGGCTTTTGTGACAAGAAAGAAATGTAAGATTAAATATATTATATTATATTTTAATATTTAATCTAGTAGCCATTATAATCATTTATATAATATAGATCAAAATATATAACAACCTATTAAATAATTAGTTGGTAATTGTTGATCGACCATATTACCCTTATTAACTAATTAGGTTTCCTCTTGGGTGCTTATATAAGGATAATTATGTAGAGGTTAAAACGTTACACACTTAGACAGATAACCTAATTAGCATAACATCACATTCGACCTCCGTCTCCATAACCGATCTCCCTTATCGGTTTCATAATCACCATCATCAGTCAGCACCCTAAGGAGGAACCAGATCACACTGACAAAGATGTCGAACTCCATGACTTCTTCCATCACTGGATTCTCCTCGGCACTGTCTGCGGTGACAGGTATGTTTTTCATGTTTTCCATCATGTTTAAACAGAACTGATCCAACATGTGGTATCAGAGCATATGTTGATTAGTCAGTTCTGTTTTCGTGTCCATTAGTTCTGGGATAGAAATCTGGAAAACGGAATTTTGATAACTTAATAAACCTAACAGCCGGTTTCGAGTCATAAAGGTCCACTCGAGATCACTGTTTTCGGAAAAAGATTAATTATATGTTCACTCGAAATCAACTGGGTTATGTTTATGACTGAAATCTGTTTAGAAACTATTAAAAATTCAGGTTTCGGGTTCTAGAATTAAGTTTTATTTTTTTAGGGTTCATCATATGTTCTTAGGAAAATTCGAAAATTCCTTTATGTTTTGGAATGTAATTAGGATTATTGAGTGTTTTTCCTGTTTTGATCCAATTTTATCTTTTAAGTTTATTCGAAAACTGTTTATTGATAATCAGATAAATATTTTGATAAAATTAGATCATCACTAAAATAGGAAACCATATCTCAAATCCCTAAGAATTCGAATTTTCAGTTATGCTTTCACATTAACAGCTGTAACAGGGTTTTCGAGATCAATTTTTAACGACCCGAGACCAAGATCTCGACTCGAAATCATAAGTGTTCTCAAATCTTTATAACTCGAGACAACGATTTCGACTCGAGACCATAAGGTTTCGACTCGAGACCACTAAGGTTTCGACTAAGGACTTCGATCTTCACAACTCGAGACCATGGTTGCGACTCGAGACCATGGTTGCGACTCGAGACCATGGTTGCGACTCGAGACCTCATCAAGGAGTCGAGATCTCATAAAACACAGCAGTCGAGACCATGATTACGACTCGAGACACTGAGGTTGGGACTCGAGACATTAATGAGTCAAGACCTCGTAATGTTACAAGATGAGTCGAGACTTGACTCGAGATCTCACTCGAGACCCAATTGGGGATTCCACCTTTGACTGGTAATAACTTTGCTGCATGGAAGGATGCTCTCATGCTTACTCTTGGGCTGCTGGATTTTGATTATGCTTTAAGAGAGAATAAGCCAGCGGACCTTACTACTCAAAGTACTGCTGCTGAGCAGTTGACTCATGAAAAATGGACTAGGTGTAACCGCATGTCTCTCATGTTTATGAAGCAGTCCATCAGCAATGCAATCAGAGGAGCTATTCCTGATTCTAAAGATGCGAAAACCTACTTGGCTTCTGTGGAGGAGCAGTTCAAGGGGACGTCTAAAGCACACGCTAGTACCCTTATCCTCAAGCTGGTGACAACTAAGTATGATGGGAGGAGCGGCATTCGCGAACACATCATGATGATGAATGACATGGCCAATAAGCTGAAGGGGCTGGAAATGGAAATCAGTGATGGTTTCCTCGTTCATTTCATCATTACTTCGCTTCCTTCGTCCTTTGAAGCATTCAAGATCAATTACAACACTCAGAAGGACAAATGGACGATGAGTGAGCTGGTCGCTATGTGCGTACAGGAGTAAGAGCGTATGAGGATGGATCGCACTACTGATGTTGCTAACTTCACTACCTCCAACTCTAAGAAAAGGAAGAACAATCATCAGAGGAAGGATGCTTCAAAAGTCCAAAGGCCAAATCCTAATACAAGTGCACCTTCCAGCTCTAAGAACTCCTTAGGCAGAATCCACGGCAAGTTCTGTAAAAAGGCAAGACATATGCTGAAGGAATGCCCTGATTTTAAGGAGTGGCTGGCTAAGAAAGGTAACGATTATTTTGTGATACTTGAGTCCTATAATTTAAGTGTTCCTGCTAATTCTTGGTGGTTTGATTCTGGTTCTATGGTTCATGTTACCAATTCAACTCAGGGATTCCTTACAATCCAGAAGCTGGAAAGAAACCAAAGAACGCTTAAGGTTGGGGATGATCGAGAATTAGAAGTGAAGGCCATTGGAACATTACAATTATTTATGAAAACTGGTTTATGTATTAAACTTTATGATACCTTATATGTTCCTGAGGTAACTCGGAACCTTGTATCAAGACCAAAGTTAGACATGGACGGTTTTATTGTTTCCCATGGTCATCGCAAACTCTCTATCCTTTATGATTCTGTTCTTTATGGTACTGGTATTCTGGATGGAGGTCTCTATAGATTAGAACTAGATGATAATTTTCCCAAATCTTTGTTGTCATATAACATTAATGAATCACTCACAAAGATGAAAGAGAAACGAGACTTAGAGACTTCGTCCATGTTGTGGCATCAGCATTTAGCCCACATCTTAAAAGAACGATTAAATCGTCTTGTAAAGGATGAAGTCTTACCTCCTCTCGATTTCTCTGATTTTGGAACATGTGTCAAATGTCTTAAAGGTAAAATGACATTAGCGAATAAGAAAGGTGCCACTAGGAGCTCTAATTTATTAGAACTCATTCATACTGACATTAGTGGTCCCTACCAAATCGCTGGCATAACAGGACATACTTCATTTATCACTTTTATTGACGATTATTCTCGTTACATGTACTTGTATTAATTAAGGAAAAGTCTGAATCTCTTACAACTTTTAAAGATTATAAGGCTGAAGTTGAAAAGCAATTAGATCGTCAGATTAAAGTTGTGAGATCAGATAGAGGCGGTGAATATTATGGAAGACATACTGATGTGGGTCAAGCTCCTGGTCCATTTTATGAGTTTTGTAAGGGCCAGGGGATTGTACCAATAGACCATGCCTGGTACACCTCAGCAGAATGGTGTCGCTGAAAGAAGAAACCGTACCCTTATGAATATGGTGCGCAGTATGTTAGCCAACACTAATTTACCATTATTCCTCTGGACTGAAGCGTTAAAAGCAGCTGTTCATATACTCAATAGAGTTCCTTCTAAGTCTGTCCCTAAAACTCCTTATGAACTTTGGACAGGAAGGAAACCGAGTCTTAAATATATGAAAGTATGGGGCTGCATTGCTGAAGCAAAACTTTACAATCCTTTCCTAAGAAAACTTGACCCTAAAACAGTTACCTGTTTTTTTATCGGGTATCCTGATAACTCAAAGGGTTACCGTTTCTATTGTCCTTCTCATGTCACCCGTATTGTTGAAACCAAGCGTTCTGCGTTCCTGGAGGATTTCAAGGTCAGTGGGAGCAGTACCAACCCTTACGAAGAATTGCAAGAAGTACAAGACGCGGGGGGGGGGGGGGGGAGACTCGTCGCTTACCATTACTCCGATTACTCCTCTTGTACCCAATGCAACTACTGTACCCGAATCTACTGCACCAACTCCAAATATAACTCCACAATCAGAACCCATTATACCTCATGACGAAGGCACATCAAACGCTCAACACCAAGACAACGCTGAACCCGATAATCCACTCAGGAGGTCATCTAGGCAAAGAAGGCCTACTAATTGGGATGATTATGTTACCTACCTGACTGAAATTGATCCCGGAAAGCTCAATAATCCTATCTTTGATAATGAAGCCATTAGTAGTGATCAGTCTTCTGAATGGAATAAAGCAATGATTGATGAGCTTGAATCCATGAAAAAAAATGACGTTTGGGATTTGGTAGAATTACCCAACGGAGTCAAACCCGTAGGATGTAAATGGGTGTTCAAAACAAAATTGGATCCGAATGGGAACGTTGAACGCTACAAAGCGAGATTGGTTGCAAAGGGCTACACTCAGAAAGAGGGAATTGATTATCAAGAGACGTTTTCACTTGTCTCTCGTAAAGATTCATTAAGGATCGTCATGGCCCTAGTAGCTCATTTTGATTTGGAGCTGCATCAGATGGACGTTAAAACCGCTTTCCTTAACGGAGACTTGGACGAAGATGTTTACATGAAACAACCTTAAGGCTTTAAACCTGAAGGTCAGGAGCATCTGGTCTGTAAGTTGAAGAAATCCATTTACGGGTTAAAACAAGCATCACGTAAGTGGTACCTCAAGTTTGATGAAGTCATGAAGAAGCAGGGTTTTATGAAGAATCAAGTGGATCAATGCACCTACCTCAAGATGAGTGGGAGCAACTTTACTATACTTGTCCTTTATGTAGATGATATTCTATTGGCAAGTAATAGCTTAGACATGTTGCATGAGTCGAAGAGGTTACTCTCGCATAACTTCGACATGAAGGATCTCGGAGATGCTTCTTACGTCATTGGCATCGAAATTCACCGAGATAGACACAAAGGGATCTTAGGATTGTCCCAAAAGGCTTACATAGATCGTGTCCTTACACATTACAACATGCAATAGTGCAAGCCCTCCGTCGCTCCAGTAGTTAAGGGAGATGTTTTCGGTTCATTCCAGTGTCCGACAACAGAGGTTGAGAAGGAGCAAATGAGCCAGATACCTTACGCGTTAGTATTCGGGAGCCTGATGTATGCTCAAGTCTGTACTCGCCCAGATATCGCTTATATTACTGGAATGTTAGGCCGTTATCAGACTAATCCTGGCCTAGATCACTGGAAAGCAGCTAAGAAGGTACTTCGATATCTGGAAGGGACGAAAGACTATAAACTGACTTATAGAAGAAGTGATCATTTAGAAGTGGTGGGCTATTCTGATTCTGACTTTGCCAAATGCAAAGATGACAAGAAATCCACTTCGGGCTATATCTTTATGTTAGCAGGCTGCCCTATCTCATGGAAGTCATAAACAACAGTTGACCACAACTTCCACAATGATGGCAAAATACATTGCTGTTTATAACGCAACCTGTCATGGAATGTTGCTTAGAAATCTGATCACTGGACTCAAAGTTGTTAATTCCATTTCTAGACCATTGAAGCTTTATTGTGATAACTCAGCTGCCGTTAGTTTCTCGAACAGTAACAGTTCGACTGGAGCTGGTTTATATCTCGATACAAAATATATGTTCGTACGTGAACGAGTTGAGGAAAATAATCTTTGTATCGAGTATATTAGTACTAAAGATATGCTTGCGGATCCGATGACTAAAGGTCTCCCTCCTAAGGTTTACGAAAAACATGTTCGGAATATGGGATTTAGTTAAGACCTTATTTAAGCATATTGTACTAGCTTATGTTTTGTGATTAATGAAATTTCCTCAGTTTGATTTTGTATGTCTCTTAGAATATGTTCAACTGGTATAATGGCATATAGACAAATAAAGTTACAAATCAAACAAAGGGCTTATGCGTATTTTGATCATAACGATTAGGTTTTAAATTAAGGCTATAGTATGACTAATGGGGGTCCTGAGTCGCATAATGATTCAACGGCTGTATTTCTCTACTATAGTACTTGTTTAAGGCTTAAATGAGTGTTAACTCCTGAGCAGGCTTATCTAATACTCATAGTAAATGATTACTCGGCTAAGTGGAAGAATGTAAGATTAAATATATTATGTTTTAATATTTAATCTAGTAGCCATTATAATCATTTACATAATGTAGATCAAAATATATAACAACCTATTAAATAATTAGTTGGTAATTGTTGATGGACCATATTACCCTTATTAACTAATTAGGTTTCCTCTTGGGTGCTTATATAAGGAGAATTATGTAGAGGTTAAAACGTTACACACTTAGACTGATAACCTAATTAGCATAACATCACATTCGACCTCCGTCTCCATAACCGATCTCCCTTGTCGGTTTCATAATCACCATCATCAGTCAGCACCCTAAGGAGGAACCAGATCACACTGAAAAAGATGTCGAACTCCATGGCTTCTTCTATCACTGGATTCTCCTCTGCACTGTCTGCGGTGACAGGTATGTTTTTCATGTTTTCCATCATGTTTAAACAGAACTGATCCAACAAGAAAATTAGAGAGAGACTTAAGGAAAACGAAAAAATAGTGGCAACTCATGCAATTGGATGGCCAAAGGAGGAAGACCAGGGTTGTGGTGTTTCTTTGAACTAAGAAAGAAATCCACAGGTTTATGGTGGTAGTTACGAAATGTGGCTAGTTGGATAATGGTGATCTTTATGGAATCTTAGATAGAGAAAAGGTGTGTGATCTGTTATGGGTTATCGGTGCAACCGAAGGGAAGTTATTTTGATTGGGTTGTGGCTGATCACGATCAAACAACCAATGAAAGAGATCACCAACGGAGGCTATTGGTGAATGACAGTAGTGAAGGTAGGCTGGGCGATTCAGGTCCAAAAGAACGAGTAGAAAGCTTGTGTTCGTTTCATATGATTAAGGTGAGTTCACGTCTCTAGTTTTGAAAAGAATCTAACCTTGTAATGCGACATTAAATTTGAGAAACTGGATGTCTCGTTTAAAAGGATTTCCGATCTGTTTTGAATTGGTTAAAGGATAACAAATGTTATTGAAATAATTAACATGATTTATGTATAAAAGATGGTTGATTATGTGCATAAAGGGTTATCTTGATTATATAAATTAAAATTATGAATTGTGATTTCATCCAATGTTAATTGTATGTCAATGTTTATGATTCTATGTTTAAAGTATTGGGAATGAGGGTATGATAAAGTATTTTGAAAATATCATACATGTTCATGATGAGGTTATGTGCCATTGTTATGTAATCTGGGGGTAAGTTATAGAAAACTTGGTTAATGAATGGATTAATCAAGAGCATACAATTGGATATGTATGCATATGATTGTCGTATTATCATTTTTATAAATTGGTTTTCATGGATAAGTTTATGTGGACTGGATTTTGTGAAGGAAATTATATAAAGAGGCTTATACAGGTGCAGTCACATGGATGAAGTATGTAAATGGGTTTATTGAACTTGCTCGAATAATTAGGTTCATGCAAAGGAGTTTACGTTGAAGATTTCAAATAGACACATTTATATAGTAAATTTAAATGATTAAGTTTGTGTAAATATATTAATAAGGGTGTGGGGTATGATCAATTTAAATTATTGCTTTTGTTCTGCAATGTGACTTTTTAAACGATAAAGGAAGATCATTTCATTCTTTCTTTTGACAAACAATCAAATGATTGAAAAAAACTAGTGATGTCTTGGTTCGACCTCGATTATGTTTTTGGCGAATCTCAGGCAACACGAGCACGTTTATTACAGAAACCACTCTGGTATAGTATTTACTAACTTGTTTTGTTTATTTTGTTTATGAAATACTTACGACACCGTTGTTTTAGGAGTGGTCTGCCATCCTTGATTCTTACGAGGGGAGAGTAAATGATGATCACGCAGAGGAGGTCGTTTCCAGCTTTTGTTCTTATCCCAAGGAACCGTTGTTGCAAGACCTAAACGAGGTAAACATTTATTTTTTTATCTGAATTAGGCGTTAGATTTACCGTCATCTTTTACCCGTTAGTGTTTTTCAGTATGTCGTGCCTAGCGGTAAATACGATTACGATTTACGGGTGTCCGAGTTACGAAGATGGGTATGAGGCCTCATATGGACAACAAAACTATGGCAACAACTTCTTGTTGATGAGGCCTTGTGTGGACAACAAGGCGTTGGTGAGCCTTCTTATGCCCACGAGTCTTTAGTTGACGAGCAACCCGCTTACACGCAAGTTTCTTCCGAAACTTATTGCTATGAATGTTATATATTTTGTTAAAAATATTATTATAAATGTTATATATTTTGTTAAAATATATAAATTAATTGTTATATATTTTGTTAAAATGTATTAAAAATGTTATCTATTTGTAAAAATGTATTATAGCTATTACATATTTTGTAAAAATATTATTCTAAATGTTATATATTTTGTTAAAAATGTTATATATTTTGTTAAAGTATTACTATAATTGTTAAATATATATGTCATTTATGTTGTTTAGGATTTTATGTCTCGCGAAGAGTTAAAAGATTGGGTAAAACAAAGGGTTTTAGATAATGGTTACGTTATTGTTACTAGACGATCTAAGAAATAGGGTCCACCGGAGGAGAGGACATGGCTGTAATTCAGCTGTAGTGGCAAGCATAAGAGTATGGCCACGGTTAGGAAAACTGACAACCAAAAAAGTGGATGCCCATTTTGGTAATTGGGTTTCTTGATGTAATGCGTGGCTCATGGCGGAAAGATGTGTTGAACAAGAATCATAACCCGTAACGGCCCTACTCAACATCTGGAGCGTTACGCGGAGGAGCTGACAATGCAAGACACGGAGCCCTGTATAATCTGGAAAGCCATAATCGAACGAACCTAAAAACAAGTCATTTTCAAAAGGCATACACAATGCTCACCAAAAGATTAAAGCCCTAAATTTCTACAAAAAACATCTCCCAACCAGAGACTAGAACATATCCTCCAGGTTAAACACATCACCTATTACATGCAGGAGGGTCCCTCCACCAACACCATTTAGAATATCTTTTTTTTGGTCATGAGTTGTCCTTTGAAATGTGGCAGTCATTCCCGCATGTGTTGATGATCGATGCGACCTATATAACCAACAGGTAGAATCTACCATTTTTGTAAGTTGTGGGTATGACATCGATAAACCAGACCTTTTGCGTCGCACATGCATTTCTTTCAAATGAGAAGGAAGTAACGTATGTATGGGTCCTAGATAGGATCAGGTCTATGTTGCGCAAGTGTATGGATCCGCGTGTAATTCTTATGGGCAAAGACAAAGCCATGATAAACGCATGCCACATAAGTTTCCCGAACGCACACAGATATCTTTGTAGGTTCCACATTTTACATAATATTGTAATATACTACAAGAAATCCTTTACTAGTTACGGAATTTGGAGGATTTTACTCGTTCTTGGTTGGCATTGTGTGGTTCTCCGAACAAGCCACTATATGAGTATAACGTCTGCAACCTTCATAGAGTTCTTGTTAGAGACGAATGTGAATGTAAGTTTTGTTTTAAATTTATACATTCATTAAAACATATACAAAATTTGATTATGTTTTATATTTTCAGATTTTTTGTTTACCTGAATAATAGTTTGTTAAAGACATCTCGAGATAAATTTATATCCGCATGGACCAATCGAACAGTCAACTTTCACCGAACTATGACAAACAGAGCCGCGAACGCGCATACAAAATTAAATTGACAACTTACTTCACATAATTGTAGTCTGAAAAATGTGGTGAATATGGTCGACAATATGTTATTTAAGCAACCCCAATATGTTATTTAAACAACTAAAGAAATGTTTGGAAGAAAGTAACACCAGGTGAATGAACCACCACCTAAAGATCCCTTTGTTTCGCAATCTAATTTGTAAACTTTCCATCCATTCTCTTGACCTAGTAGAAAATGAGCTTCTTCGGAAGCTATGCGTGTTGCGGACATTTGGTTCAACATGTACTGTATATACGTACTGGGTTGCCATGTGCTTGTCATCTTGAGAAAATTGAAAATACAGGTACTTATAAGCTTATTTTACGATTTATTATACTATTTAAATATGCGAGAAATAGTTTAACCCTTTTTTGTTTGCAGGTCACATTATTCCCCTCCACTCGGTAGACATATTTTGGAGAAAACTTGACATTGCTCCATCAAAAACTAATAATGAAGACATTGATATGGAAAAAGAATTAGATGATGTGAAATAGAAAATGCATTCAAAATCCATGTAAGTGAAGAAAAGCATGATGTCGAAGATCAAGGCGGTGTTCAACCCACTGATGAGCAACAAAAAAAACCGCCTATCATATAAGAAAAGCGGGCGTCCAACAATGAAGGTCTAACAACAAAGGAGAGAAGAGGATGCTAGACATTGCTCGGTTGGGCATTCCGAACAAAGCAGGTGTGACCCTCCCCGACACAGCTTTCAAGTACCGTCACAAAACTCTCTAATATTGTAACGCCCCAAAATCCATCTTTTGTAATTATTATGTTTAGTTGTTAAATGGGAAGAATTTGTTCAACTAGTTTATATAGTTTAGTTAGATTGTATGTTAAATAGAAATGAAAAGAAGTTTAAGTTAAAAGGGGGAAAACCACACTTGGAGGGCTAGACATTCTAAATTGATTGATTAAATTGATGGGTTGGAAGAAGGGTTGACAATTACCCCTGATTCTTTGTGAATTGTGACATCCAAGAGATCCAAGTCTCCCAAGGTGAAATTCTACAGTTCTAGCCTAAATCAAGAGGGAATTTGATGATCTTCATTGCATGGTTAAATATTTCTATCATATAGTGATATCTAAACTGAAGGTATGTTGAATGAGTTCATTTTGATGGTAGGAACTTGTATTGGCCAAGCATGTGTTGTGTGAGTCCAGTAGAATTTGTATTGTAATGGTGATACTAACTTGAATATAGGTATAATTCATTTGTATTTGGTGATTTGGTTGAATTTGATGGGGATTCATGGTGGGTGTCGAAAACGGGGTTTTACCCATGACCATTCTTTGTCAAATTTGATAAATACGTTGAAAGAGTGTTAGAGTTATGTTTATGATACATGAATGAATCGTACTTGATTTTGTTAAGTAAGATGGTGATGGATGGTAGGAACTAGAATTTCCTAGTTGGTTAATAAGTGGTTCCCACCAAGTGTTTGATGAAATGCCTTGTTGATATTAGTAGGGGATTTTATGTGCAAACACTTCGTTAATGTGATTTAGAATGTGAATTTTGAGGTATTTGATGATAGAATGCTAATGTTAATATAAAAATTTCTAATATGATAATGGATGTGGTTCTTGATCTAATAATTTATTTGTACAGATGAACTAGTTAGACAAGGAATTATGAAACATGTATATGTTATTACTTGTACGGAATGTTAACTAAGGATTATATCAAGTTAATCGTATGTTATATGTATGAAAATATTGTATACTTGATGTTAGGTGCGTGATGCGTCATATGTAGTGATTAACCATATGGGTTGAATGAGTTGAAAATAGTTCATGTCGAATTGCGAACGAAAATGAATAAATATTACTATGGATAGTTAATATTTATATATTATGTATTCTAACAAAGAAATGTTTGACATGTTCCTAAGTTAGGTATACGTACTCTGGAGTGAATAGGTTAAACGGGTACATGTTCAAGTATAAAGATCCCACAGGCGAAGTTGAGTGGTTTCCTCTTGATTACGTGTAGTTTGGTTAGCTTGGATTTTAAATAAGTGATCAGTATATCTCCATTTATGGGTTTGTTGTCATTTCGAAATCATGATAACTAATGGTAAGAATGAGACCATGGTAATGATCATTTGCTTGGTGTTGGAATGTTTCAAGTTAATGAGGTTAAACATCGATCATATGTGTTAGAAGGTCATATGGACCTAGGTAGTTGATAAAAAATGTGTTAAGTGAGTTGATTTTTTATATCAATAACGACATTTACAATCTAATCAAGTTCAAATGGGTCAAACGTAGAATTTTTCACAAATATTGAGTTATGAAATACTCATTAGAAAGGATTAGAAATGATACAATTATCGTTTTTATGTATTGGTTAACTTTAGGATCAAGTATTAGATGTGGGAAAAAGGGGGCCTAAGGCTACAAAAGGTATAAAGTAATAAAAATGCTTAGATGCAGTTACATGGTCAAGTTGAATTCTGTCCCGGTTATATCAGTGTTCTATCCCAAAAAAATTTATATGACAAAGGTTGAAAGTTTAAGCATATGTAAGGGTTGTTACTCGCTTGTTCCAATTATGCTAACCCCTTAAGGGTATAATATTGACATGACAATGTGGATTATGCTCGGTAAAATTAAATTGATAATGAACTAAACGGGTCAAACCGACTAAATATATTATGCTTATAGTATGTGCAAGCTTGATGTGTGTATGTGAGCATAAACCTTGCATACACGATGACAAGCTAAAAAGTGCAGGTTTCACGTTCTAAACTATGATTAGGGAAGTTAAAGGTGGTGAACTTCAAAACCTAAAGGTTTAAACCGGGTAATACATACCCTTTATTTGATGTGGTTATAAGAACGATTGAATAATGCATGGAATCTTGTGATTATAAATTATCGCTTCATTTGCATAATTATAATATGAGATTGTTAAACCCTCACTTAGCATAGCTAACGTATGTTCATGATTTAATGATGTCCACAGGTACGCAGGTAATGATACTTAAGTGGAATGGGAAGATCGAGTTGGGATGAGCAAATGGTACAGGGTACCGGTTCGGATTCGGTACCGAATTTCTCGAACCGGTATAATTTTTGGTACCGACATTTTTCATTTTCGGTACCGGTTTGGTACTAGTTTTTACCTTCAAATATCAGTTTGTACCGGTACCAAAACGGTACCAAACCGTACCATACCGTACAGTGTATTTTCGGTACCGGTAACCGTTGTAGGGATTTTCGGTACCGGTATCGAACGGTACCGGCTCGTACCGAGCTCATCCCTAAGATCGAGTAATGATCGGATTGTATGAGAGTGTAATCACGTAGGCTTTTTAACGATGTGCCTTTATAAGAAAACACATAATATGTATGAATGGAGGATGTAATATTAATAATGAAAGGTCTAAAATTGTTACCAAGTATTAAGGAAAGTTTATAAAGCAAGAATATTTATGTTTCGTACTATCTGTTTCATGTTTTTTTTTATTTAAAATGACTTAGGGTGCTACGAATACCAAGTACTATTGTAAAGTCTCAAAAGTCAGTATTGCAACACATTCGTTCAACGACTTCTTGAAAAAAAAGAAACACGCAAGGACCATGGGTTTTCGTTAATCCAAGGGGATGAATCGGTTGAAGATGTTCTACGTTATAAAGATCAAATTACAAAACTATTTCACTCCTTCATTTCAAGAATAAAAGATGTCAAGCTGGATGGTCATTGTGGGTTTCTAGCGGCAGTGTTGGTGCCTATTGTGAGAACAGCTTAATAATTCGGGTCTTTGGATATCTTGTAAATTAATAATACGATAAATGGTTAACGGGTTTAGCATTGTAAAGTTAACTAGCAGTGTTTGGGCTTCTAAACCCACATGTATTGCGAGTTTAGTGAATGGGAAAACATGGCCAGTTCGCAGCCCATGTAACCCTAGCCTAGAATGTATGTTTATGGATTATATAAACACGATCTTGGATTATGGTCTATGTTAAACAACTGTAGAAGTGTTAGAGAGAAAGAGAGAATTTGTGTATATATATATATATATATAGAGGGAAACATGGTACATTTGGAGAGAGTTGGAGTCTTTGATTGATTGTAAACTGCAAGTTGGATAATCAATAAAAGACTGTTTATATAACCATTAATCTATTTCAACACGTTTTTTGTGTTTATCTGATTTAGAGGATTCTGCACTCTAGACTCGATTATCAATCTTGTTAAGATCTAAGGCTAGGGAAACTAAAACTGGTATCAGAGCAATAGGCTCTTGATTGGCTCGGTTCTGGATTGTTTGCTGTAGAAAACATAGCATTTTCCAGTGTTTTGGAGGCTATTTTGGAAAAATTAAAGGTTGTTTTTGGATTTCAGTGTATCCTGCATTTTTGTTATCACGGGTTTTGGTAGGTTTTGGAAGTGTTTTGGCTAGAAAATCTTGAATATTTGAAGATTTGTTCTTCGGGTTCCTATTGGTGTACATCAGGATCATATTAAAAATGTTGATATTTGCTATGTTGATTTTGCAGGAATCTATTAAGTAGATATTAACAAAGTATTTTCAAATTTTAAAAGATTGATCAGATTACCAGATCTACGACTTCCGACGGTTTTGCTGATTAGCATTTTTGTTAAAACCACAATAGTTAACCTAGTTAACCGGTGTTTTAAATATACAAGCATTTTTGTTTGGCACTTTTAATCCAAAGGTGACTTTGGGGACAATGATAAATGTCTTCTGCGACATTATCACAGTGATCATCGTTTTTACAGGGCATCATAATCTTGGTTTGGTACCATCGTTTTAAACATCAGTGAAATAGGACATCAGTGTTTTTGACAATCAACGCTTTTAATCTCAGCAACTTTGGATTATGCTTTTTTAATCTCAACAACTTTATTCCAAGCATTTTTTTTGGATTGCGTATTTGACTCATGCTTTTATAACCAACGCTTTTAAAACTTAAACGAATTGAAAATAAACGTATTGGAACGCACAAGACTAACTATGTACAAGTTTTAATCTCGAGAGGAGTCTGTTGGTCAAATTTGGTAGAAGTGATTTTTGAAAAATTTTAAAAGTTTTTAATGAGCCAGTTACTTTAAAAATGACGAATATGACGAACTTGAATGAACTGCTGAAGATGGACCATCAAGTTGGTACTACTAACAAACCTCCCAAGCTATGGAAGGTCTCTCAATATGTGGACTGGGAAGAGCTGTTCGAGTCTTTTGCTCAGTATCAGGACATATGTGGATATGTATTACCGACGGTTATGTAAATCCCACTCATGACTTTGAATGCAGGTGAATCGTGACTCCTTATACTGCTATGTCTAATCAAGAAAAGAATATGCATGAAGCAGAGAAATAGGCCCTAGCTGCAATCAAGATGGCTCTACCTGATGAGATCAAACACACCTTTCGCATGTGTACGTCATCAAAAGAAGATAAATTATGAAAGATCAAGTGTTCTTATGCTTTGAAAAGGATTCTGTACTTTTCATTGTCATTTAGATATCATTACGCGTTAATTCAAGTCTTATCAGTCAATATAAAGGATCTCCAGACGTGAATAGTGCATTCCTTTACGAGAAAGTTCAAGAACTACTGTATGTCTCATAATCATATCAGTTCAAGGATCTAGACTATCCAGACCGTGTCTAGAAATTAGATAAGCCACTTTATGGATTGCATCAGGCACCTTGGGCATGGTACGGGACACTATCAAATCCTATTATTGCAAATGACTTTGAAAGAGGTCAGGTCAACAGTACACTTTTCATCAGGAGAAAAAAGAAGATTTTCTGCTGGTACAAGTATATGTGGATAACATCATCTGTGGGTTATCTGGTGAGAACATGTGTCATAAGTTTAAGTTGGTGATGAAGAATAAGTTCGAGATGAGTGCCATGGATGTAGATAGTGACCAGGATATGGATCCAACTCAGTATCGGGATATGATTGGATCTTTAATGTATTTGACTGCTTGAATTCAGATATCATGTTGGTAGTATGTCTTTGTGCCAGATATCAAGCAAATCCGAAGGAGTCACATATGAAGGTAGTGTAGCGGATTTTTTGTTACTTGAAGGGGAAATAAAGCTTGGTCTATGGTATCCAGCTGATAGTGACTTGGAGTTAATTGCATACAGGATTGTCTGTAACTTATTGAACTTCATAAAGTCGACCCATTAGATAACCTTGTAGATCTTTACACAAAAGCATTTTATAGGGTTCGTTTTGAAAACTTAGTCGAACTTAACGGATGAGGAATCCTAAATAACAGGTTTTTCATAAGAATTTTGAATTTTTGTATAGTCGTTTTTCTTTCAAACATAAAAAAAACCAATAAAAATAAAAAAAAAATATAGAAAACCAATATAAAATAAAAAAACATAAATGAGTTTTCACTGTCTGAAAAAGAGGAAATGATAGTACATCAGTGGTTGGACTCTCACACTGAAAGTAAAATTAAAATTGCTTATATGTGATAGTAGATCGATCATATGATGTATCAGTAGGCAAGAAACATGAAATAATCAACTTACTGCATTATATAAACATAACGGACTTAAATCCTTCAATCTTGTGTTAATAGATCGCCAAAATTCGAGGTTTTGGGTCTTTATACTATTATTTCATTCGGGAATATCAGGGTTTTCATTTTGTTGCACCTAGATATATGCAGATCTAGACATAGTCCTTCATATCTTAAAAGAGCTAAAAAATGCCAAAAACCCAAGAATTGAAGAAGCTCTCTTAGAGAATCATTCAAAGTGCAAAAAAGCATAAATCATACAAAACTGGTATTTTCCTAACCCTCGTCGGATACATACATAGGTCGCTTTGACTATACGATTGTACATACCTGTTCACCAATGGTTTGACGTTGTAAATCAAATAAGGATGAAAATATTATACTCACCTATTACGGGGAAACTTTGTGCATACCTTGATCGCAGGGGTATATCTCAGAGTGGGAGACAGAGACGCTAGTACTACAATATAAAATTACACTTAATTAAATCACGAGATAGTTGTACTTGAAAATATTCATGTCTTTTGTTTTACTAGATAAACAATACTGTAATCATCTTGGACTATTTTCGTGAATTTTAACATGAAGAATTAACTGCTAGTACTGTGAAAATAATTTGACTTGACTGGTATGATATTCTTTTCGGTGATTCTCACAAAAATAGAGTGTTTATTTTATTTGTTTATTTCCTTTTGTTATTTATTTGTTTTCAAAATTAAAAAAAGCATCCAAAGTATTTTCTTTTTCAATCAAATTCTTAACGTACGGAAAATGGTTGTTCACGGAGGAATTGTTATTGTAAGAGGGAGATGCGGTTTCATAATTGAGTTAATTTTTAAAATGTAGGTTCTATTGTGTTGGCCTAACTTAAAAGTCAAATGGACTTAGAAGTCATGTTTCAAAAGAACTTAACTCAATTGGATTTTTGTTTAAAATTGTATCATTTGTAATACTTTGTGACATCTCTAGATAAAATAATGTTTTATGTACATTTTGGAATGAATTTAATGGAATTTTCAAGATGTTAGTTCTTGTATACAGATTGATACAACTTGTTCCCGTTGTCACACCCCGATTCGTAGCGGAAGCGCACAGGGGTGCAACAGACACATGGCACAAGCACATTGATAAAAAAGGTATTGTGTTATACACTAAAACAATACTACACACTATGTTTCTGTTTACACACTAAAGTATTTTACAAAAGTATGATACCATAAGCAACATATCTATATAGCAGGTACGCCTATATGCACAAAGTATCCTCACATCAAAATTTAAAACTTCCACGCATATTCATCTCGTTAACTTGTTTACCTGAAAAACATGTTTTGAAAACGTCAACTACAAAAGTTGGTGAGCTTCACCGGTTTTGTTTATTTCATTGCACAAGTGTATTTTAAAGTGCTGCACAATTTGATGTAATTATACCAAGCCCATTAGTGAAGCCTTGACTAATCGTTCACAATCCAGTGGTCTACATCCACCACGTCACCGCCCTAAGTATCATTAGCTAACACCCCATAGCGTGTTCAACGTATATGCATGAACACGTGAACTCGCCATTGGGTTTGTCAAACTAATAGTAGTATTTACACATTCACCGACCTATGGTTAATTACTCGTGTTTGTTGGGACTTTTCGTGTGTTAGTGCTAACACGGATAATTCATATCAAATCACGTTTTCATGTGCAAGTCTGTACGTATGTAACATGCTATTCACCCCAAGTAAAACAATTTTGGAAAAAAAGGCCAATAAAACTCACATGATATGTATGCACACAAAAGCAAGCATAATATAGATATATGTTCGTACGCTACTCTGATCCTAGTATCAATTAATGTTCGGTTAATGACCGAAAAATAGTGTACGGATCGGTAATCGCTATATACCAATCTCGGATGTGAATCACTATCCGAGAATGGGCTCATAGCCTAAAAATATGGCGATGTGTATTGTCTTAGTATGAAATCATGTTTTGCTTACGTGCACCATTTTGCGTGCCGATCACGGATGTTCGTTTTAGGTGTTCGGAAAATGGAACGATCATATATAATGTCCCAACTTGTTAACGAATACAACATGATTTGTTTTATGAAAAAAAGTTTGGGCGTTACCAATGTCTAGTTCGTTTAAATCACATTTTCATTGCGGCCTCCCCAAACTAGTGTGTAATGCACCCCAATTCACCTTGGAAAGTTCGGAATTACTTCGACCTTGCAATCATCGCCAATTAAGCTATCGACCACCTCACAAGTTCGGGTAGGTTCGTTAAGCTATTTAATTGCTTGTTTTCAATAAAATAAAATATTGTAAATCCAAATTTCATAAGTAACCATGCAATATGAATAAAAATCTTGAAATTTTTGTACAAAGCCTTATTAACATCTAAATTTTAGGAAAATTATTTCTAGAAATTATTAATTATTTATTATAATTAATAATTTCATTTTAAACAACCGATAAATTGGTGAATAATACCACCCGAAATCTAAAAATACTATTTTTTAACTAAAGTGTCCCTATATACCCAGAAACTCCCTGTAAATTTTCAGGTTCAGCATTTTCGGTTACTGAAAGTTCGATAATTCAAAAGTTTTAAAAGCATATTTAGTGTCAGGCAATGGACCCCGAATTTTTGGTGGATCACTCTTATGCTATAAACAGCCTCTCTGCAAAAGTTGGTGATTTATTGAATATGTTTGATATTTTCCCGAATTAACGCCATTAAACACCAATAAATTCACAAGTATTCTCAAGGTTGTAGAACTCGCTAGTCGGCCGGTGAGGTGGGGACTAGCGACTACTCGGGATTACTCGAGATTAATCGGATCGGGAATTTTATATGTATATTTTTTTATTTTTATAAATATGTATATATATACTCACACAGCTTTCACAAGAATATTCACTAATGTAACTATTTGTAAGAAATAACCTATAATCGGCCAACTAAAACTTATTTGTAACAAACTGTAATCGGCATATTATTCATATAATTAGTCCACTAAAACTTAGTTATCCATTAACATCAATCAATTAATCGGCCAACTGTAAGTCTGTAACATATAATCAATCCACTGAAACTTAGTTATCCATTAAACTATAACAAACTGAATTAAACTACAATGAATCGGCCAACTTTAAGTCTGTAACAAACTGAAACTTAGTTATCCATTAACATCAACCTATAATCACTTAATCAGTCCAATAATGTTTTACAATTACATCATATAATCAGTCATTCAGTCCAATAAATTACCTGTTGGATTGGAGTATGGAAGAACCGAAGAATAAAGCCGCCGGAGAAGGAAGCAGGTCCGCCGGAGAAGGAAGTCGCCGTTGTCGCTGATGTCTCTGATGTCGCCGGTCACTTTTGTAGAGATTTTAGGGCAAGAATCGCTGATTTATGTTGCTGTCTTGCTGATAAGTGAATAAAAGTGATTTACTGATTTTAGGGCATAAGAAAATGGGCTATTTTTTACATTTTGGGCCACTTTTGTAAACAATTTAGATGGGCCGACTAGGCCCGACTAGCAGCGATTATCACCGGCTTTGACCGACTAGCGATTTTTTCACTGATTAGTGAAAAATTACTCAGTAGGGGGCCGACTAGCGACTAGTCGCCGATTAATCGCCGACTAGTCGCGATTTTTGCAACACTGAGTATCCTCTGAATTGCTAAAAATTACCGAATTTTGCAGAGATCTTATTTTCATCATATATATGATCAGTATATAAATTTCAAGGTCTAACAATATATATGCTAATAGTTATGCAAAAATAAAGTCTGATGCCCCTAAACTCGGTTTTCGAGTAGTATACCTTCTATTTCTCGCCTATTCAACCAACTTCTAACCTTTCGAAGCCTGAGTTGTGCTAGGTACAGTACCTCCACATCATATATATAACATAAACATGTATTCATCATCAATGAAGCCTCTTTAATCATCTGTTTCGATTAGGATTTGTTTTGTCTGATTATTGTCGAAAGTCCGAGTTTTTTATCCATAATTCTCAACTTTTCAACCATCAAAAACTATGTATAACCTTGTTATATGTATTATGAGTATAAACAGCTATCAAGGCCTAAAAGATCAAAGTTCATGGATCAAATTTATTTCCTTTTGTTAAAAACTAAGTTTTATGTGACACCTGGGTCACTGCGACCATCAAACAAATACCAAACCAATGAAATATTGTATTTCATACTCGGGAGTTGTACAAATATGTGTATCATTTGCACATATCGCTTTCTGGAAGGTTATACGCGCACTGATGCGTTAATATAACCAGTTTAATGCAACAAACACTCCGGAATAGTGAAATAGGCTTCACATACCTTAAATAACCTTTACATAACTTAGAAATAAGTTTTGAAGGCTTTGGTATGGCAAAAACAAGTTAATTCGCCTACATGGACTAAATTTGACAAACTGCGAAAGTATGCCAATTTGAACTGTAACGAACATTCCGGAACATGACCATAAGTTAAAAACACCTAAAATATCCTTTATATAGCTTAGAAATAGGCTTTGAGGGGTTCGGTGTGCTAAAATAAACTTTTGGGTCATTCAGGGACTAAAAGCGTCAAAAAGTGCACAAGTTTGCATTTTCGCGCATAACTTACGTTCTGAATACCTCCGGACATCCAAAAATTTATGTAAGCACTAAAATATTTCATTTTAGTGTTTTTCATAAGAAAAATCCATTCGTCACGCAATTTAGATCGTTTTTCGCGCTTATGCGCATTCCGTCGTAATTAACCGAACATCGCGATCGTACGACCAAACGAACTGACATCCGGCATATTTTTGAGCATGTTTCATGCCCACAATGTTTAGGCATCCTTGTGGAGCCTTGAAAATGATTTAACGAGCCTTAAACATGTCGGAAATGGCCTTAATACGCAACGGGGACTGAAAGGTGAACTTTGGAAAGTGTTTTCTGATCAGGGGGACCCTAGCGTGACACCTAGCCCCCTTGGCGTCACGCTAGGCCTCTTCTGATCAGCAAAGGCCATTTTAATCACATGTTAACAGTCCCTAACACTCCCCAAAGGTCAAGTGCCACATGTTAATCTCTTATGGTGGCCAAAATCAGTTACCACAACATTGCAACAAGTGTAGGGATGTGATCATTCCCTCTTCTCCAAGAAATGATCCTAACGGTGAACCGAAATCTATAAATACCCAACACCCACTTCACTCTTTCCTCACACCTTTGAAATCTGAGTTTGCTCTCTAAGTTGTTGTGTTTAACACTTCATACCTGAGAGTACTCGGATTCAAACCTTCCATTCTTGGACCCTTTGTAAGTGTTCCTTCGTTCTTTTATTGCTTTCGAGTCCGAAAGTCAAACTTTGTTTGACTTTCTACATTGACCAGTTTATGGTCAATGCGAAGTTCGTTTGAACTTCGCAACGTGAGCGTAATCATGATGGTTATAGTCCCATGTGACTATGCCTACTGATTACCACGTTGTCTAGGGTCGTAAGGGTAAGCGATCTAATAAATCGCTTATACCTTCAAACCCGACCCATTTGGTCGATCATTAGGATCCGACCAAATACATTAGGTGACCATAGTAGGTAGGGAATAACCTTCCGAGGTTATACCTTATGGTCACGACGTTTAAGTAGTTGTATGGTAGGTAGTTTATATGCCTTAGGTAAATTACCAAAATGCCCCTTTGATGCCAAAATTCATTATAAACATATGTAACATAACTTTTGACATCTAAACTGATTTGGCAACAATATTAGGCATGTTAAGGCATATTCTACTTGTCATAGGACTAGTTAGGCGGTCCGAACGCGTTTCACGCGAACGACACGTTAAAGTAGCATAAGCTAACCTAAACGGGTCGTAATGGGTCGTAAGCACTTATGTTAGGTTTCATTTAGTATGTAGGCTTTATTAAACCATATTACATGAGTTCCCCTACTCATTTGGTTTACGAGCCTCATTCTATCCGATCTTCCGATTTAGGTCCGGTTTATTAACATAGTTACCTATATTAGGTGCCGTTTGATTTCGTGATCTCTAGCATTGCTTGGTGGTTATCTTAGGACTTCTGAGCAATCTCAAGTGAGTACATAGAACCCCCTCTTTTAAATGTTTTCAAGGTGTTTATGTGAGTACATAGACCCCTCTTTTACTGTTTTCCAAACGTTCTGGGGTGGAACACATGTGCCTACTTGTTACTTTCACGCTTTCCTGTTTTCACATCATATACTTGCTATGTTCATTAGTACATTTATAGTACATGATTTCATTACATTTTATGCTATGTATGCCCATTGTGTGCGTACTTAGTACATTGTTTTACATTACATTACATGCTATGTATGCCCATTGTGTTCGTACTTAGTACATTGTTTTACATTACATTTCAGGCTATGTATGCCCATTGTGTGCATACTTAGTACATTGTTTACATTACATTTCATGCTATGTATGTCCATTGTGTGCATACTTAGTACAATTGTTTACATCACATGCTTACATTTTGGTATGACATTTGGGTTGTTTAACATGGAACAATACATTCATTAACATTGATCACGCCGTTCGTTAGTAGGTAGTGGTACCATAGGAATTGACAACTCCCGTTCCTGAAATCCTGGGTTTCTTTGGATTGGAAGGAATGACCGAATTCGATATATATAACTTAGATAAACCTTTAAATTGTTTAAGGGTTTATCGCCACAGTCTCAAGGCTTGGATGTATGCATTTTCACAACACCGCATAGATGTTTATATCAGTATAGCATGCATTTGTTCCACAAAACATAGCTTTGATTTAAACCATGTTTTACTTCAATACTTTGTTTTTGTGCATATGGTTTAGTTGATATATTTCACTAGCCATACATATCATTTTGGTTACACATTACATGATTTACATTTGACACATAAACATTATTGACATTGGTTATACATTACATGACTTACATCTTGACGTAAACATTTTGACATATTATTCAATACGTTTGGCAATTGGTTTAAACATAGACATCTTACATTGTTGGTTTGGTTTGAGTGAGTGATTTAAGTAACGAGGCGTGTGTAATATGATACAAGCATGGTGGATACGCCGCTGGTACTTCCTATATATAAGTGATTGTATGGTATTACATATCGTAGCGTTATTTGAATCATTTAAATTTGGACTTATAACATTTTATACAAATAACATACTTTTCACAATACATTGTTTTACAAACAACTTAATTTATACAAACTCATTTCACATGGTTATCCACTTAACCATGTGTTATTCTTTTATACATATATATCATTTGGTTTATTTATCACTTTTCAAATGATTTACAAGACAAAGCAAATTACAAGGTTCATGACTAAACATTTTCTTAAACATAAGTCATGAATTCTATTTTTACAAAACCTATGTATCTCACAGGCATTTTTATGCTGACGTACCTATTTTCACATGTGTTTCAGGATATGATGCATAGGATTTATCAAGATACACTTAGGCGGACTTGGGCCTTAGCGACAATAAAAGATGCAAGACTAGTTATTTATGTTATGTTTCTTTGATTGTCAAGACATTGTAACTACTTTAATCAATAAAACAATATTTCAATTTCCATGTGTTATGAAACAATGATTCTGTTACAACACTCCCCGATGTTTCCGCCACGTTTTGTTGTTTTACGTGGTCGGGGTGTGACATTTTAACATGAAAAAAGCCATGAAAATGCAATCATAAACACTAGTATACCTTGGATTTGGCTATGTTTTTGGTGGGGAATTATAGGAACAAATGGTTAAAGGCTATGGAATGTGTTACTTGTATAAAAATTGAAACAAAAAGAAAAAGGATGCCCTTAAGGGTCGGTCGGAACATGCAAGGGTCTTCTAAACCCCTCTGACTTGGTCAAAGTTTGGAAAATTATGTTATTTGATAAGCATGATCTAATATTTTATGATGCGGATAATTTTCAGGCGTAAATGTGCCGTCGGTTCAGTAAACAAACGCGAAACAACACGTTTTTAGCGGGGTTTTAGTGTTTTAAACATACGAACCCATCTTTAATGAAAACCCGAACGCTTTCATGTATTTGCTTGAATTGCATTATATTAATGTTCTATAAGTGTTTTTTAGGCTTGAATGATGGTACAATGCATGTTTGGTTAATACCGTACACGTTAAAACCGAATGCGTTTCGTTAACATGAAACTACTTCATTTAACGTGTTTGCTAATTGACAAGGCCTTAGTGACCCTATGTTATAGTCTATAGATCATGTCTACATAACTCCATGCCCTTTGAATCGTTTACCGCGCGTCCATTCATGTTTTATTGTTAATGCATTGTTAACCAAAAATCCTTCCGTTTGACCTATTTTCCGTACATTAAGGCACCAATATCATATTGTTAACTATTATCGTTCATATGTTAACTATAAAATTCCTTCGGATTCGTGTGAGGCATGATCAGTATCGTTTCGTTAATCTTATAAGCAGTACATATCAGTTAGGGGTTACTTGGTTTTATGCTATGAAGTAATGTCATGTGATATGATATGATATGAAGTGAAGAGGAATCTGATTGGATCCATGGTCCTCCTTCTACATTGCAGAATAGTTTGAAGATTGCTATGCATATGCTGAACAAGAGGTTACTCATGTCCCGGCATTTTGAAGATTTGCCGATTGGATGCATCAGTTTAGGGGGAGTCTGTTGCTGACAGAAGTTGCTGAAGCTGAAGTTATCCGAAGACCAAAGACTGCAAGAAGACTAAAGACTAAGTTACCCTATGAAGCTATTATCAAGGGGGAGTCTGTTGGTGCATATTTTGACAACCGCTTAATAATTCGGGTCTTTGGATATCTTGTATATTAGTAAAACGATAAACAGTTAGCGGGTTTAACATTGTGAAGTTAAATAGCGGTGTTTGGCCATCAAAACCCACATGTATTGCGAGTTTAGTGAATGGGCAAACACGGCTAGTTCGCACTCCATGTTATCCTAGCCCATAATTCATGTGCGTTGATTATATTTACACAATCTTGCATTAGGGTTTATGTTACACTACTTCAGAATAGTCAGAGTGAGAGTGAGAGAATTCGTATATAGTGTTGATCCCAGATAACAATGCTCTTTTGACTAAATTTGGCAAGTGATTTCAATAAGTGTGAAAATAATGTGCGGAAATAGAAATCAAACTTTCAAGAAACACAACTACAGAATTTTTGAAGTTTATATCACTATGAAAAAAAGTTTACAAGGTGATTGTGAGGTTATTGGCTAATACAAATGAATACTTTAAGAATTCTGTAATGAAGGGCAATGGATTTTTGTTGTATGTAATGAATGCTAGGTGTAACAACCCTCGAGAAACACCCCTAAACGCTCCTAGATACATCCCGTATCCGATAAACGAACCCGAATAACATTAATATTAATAAAAATTAAGAAAAACAAATAATCTGGGTCGCTAGCGGGCTTCGACCCAGATAGCCTAAGTCTTCGCGGGGCGCGAGGCCCTATTACTTGCCGGACACCCTTACTGCCATGTGTCCCGACAAGTGTCTAACCTACTTCGTGACTCAGCAACCCTATAGACGACTTTAAGGTCCTCGCGGGCCGTGAAGGAGTCAGAAGCAGGCGTTGCGGACCGCGACCCGCCCTCCGAACAGCCTATATAAGGAGGCCCCTGCCTCATTTCAATTCGTTCAGATTTCTAGATTCTCTCTCAAGGCAAAAGATATAGCCAAATACCCACTATAAAGCGAAGCTCTGCCTCGTTGCAAGTATTATAACCCTATTTATTACCCTACACGATCGATTTAGGGCTCCATAACGCATGTCAAGGCTCTTCCTAATTCTATCGTTGGAGTTCTATCTCATGTTACACCCGATTGATCTAGGACTCTGTAATGCATGTCAAGGCTCTGCCTGACTCAGTCACTGGAGTTCTGTCTCGAGTTGTAAGGTTAATGTGATTTGGGTTATCTTACTAACACGTGTGCATTGTTTAATTTTAATAAATAATAACCAGGAGAAACAACAGAAAGCTATAATATTCCCAGGAAGCCTATAGGAATACCTAAGTCTATAAATGTAAGTACATTCACTTTTTCTCACTATTTGAGAGTACATTTTTGTGAGTCAAAATGTTTTACCAAAACCTCAAATGTTTTCAAATACAATTACAGTGATTAAGTCTTTGTAAGTCTTCAATTGCTGCCAGTATTATGGGGTATGTATACAGTACTTGATAACCTTCACAATTGGGCACGTGTATCCAATGTGTGATATGACCATAGTCACAGATCCGTCGAGTGACACGTACTGACCGAGTAATTGTGTAGATATAAACATTGTAATCGCCCTTAATACTGTAATGTGTAAACAATTGATGCTTTACAAATGGAATGTACTTACCAGTATTTCTTGCTGATAAAATGTTTTTAAAACGCGTTTCAGGTAACACAATGTGAAAGCCAAGAAAAGCCAGTTGGAGAGCACTGAAAGCTTAGAAAAGTGGCTATAAAGTACCTAAATAAAAAGGAGACTTTGTTTTCAATAAAAAAAGGGGTTTATCCCTATAAATGTATTATAAGCAAAACTTAGGTTTTATCCCATTTATCTATTTTAAACATTTTGGTGTTTAACTCTGATAAAAATATTTCCTAACTACGGTCCTGATGAAAGTTTTCCGCTGCCAAATTAATAAACACCGATACCATCTGACTGGTTCGCGGCTCCCGCTCCCAGGGTGGGGTCGGGGGCTGTGACAGAAGGTGGTATCAGAGCTAAGCCACTTGTTTAATCCCTTTAGGTGTTCTTCTAAGACCTAAACCTTAAACATTTATGTTAGAAAATTAATACCTTATGTATTATCCTGTGAACATTAAATCTTAATATGTTTATTATGATTTTTATGTCATTTAACAAAGTGTGAATCCCCAATATGTGTGACCACTATCTGTATCTTACAGTTAGGCTATGTTTAACGTTATATATATAAATATGTGTGTGTGTGTGTGTGTATGAGATATTAATAATGTTATTCCTTATTAATATATATATATATATCGTACCTATATATTTAAATGAATGAAAATTCAATATACATTTTTTAACATTATAATAATATTACGATATCAACATTATATATATATATATATCGTACCTATATATTTAAATGAATGAAAATTCAATATACATTTTTTAACATTATAATAATATTACGATATCAACATTAATATCTTAATATTAATATAAGATAACACAATTCAGGTATGATACTTCAAAAATATCATAACATAAATATTAAGATAATACAATTCATGTATTATACCTAAATGATTTTATGTCATTTAAATTCTCAGTATGTGTGATCCCTATTTGTATCTTATAGTTATGTTATGTTTCATAAAAGGGATATATTAATAATGTTATATTAATATTTGTGATATATTATATATCATAATTCATAATAAATCTTACAACCTTATAATTATGATATTAACATTTATATCTTAATCCAGGATATAAGATAACACCCTTTAGGTATGATGTCACTGAAATATCATAATATAAAATATTATTCGATGCAAGTTGTGACAACCCTCAAATTTACATGTAACCGTACAATCTATTAATGTTAATTAAAGTGCTTGATGACTGTGCTGAATCATTTAACTGCTCTCTGATTACTGTGTTATACTTACATGTACTTGTTAACATACTAGTAGTATACAGAAAAGTTACTAAATAGTCCGGTATGCCTTCCTGAGTGTTAAAAATTAAAAACGTTGCAAATATATATATATAGGACACTTTACGGATTAATTAAGCACTTTAACGGAACAACACCGAACCGAACAACCGGACTTTACCCGGAACACAAAAATATTGCCAAACACATTGTTTCTACTTTTCTAAGCTAGTTAGGGTCCCCGAACACCCTAACACACCTTATATTATATAACACACTAAATCACTAACTACATCATTCAATCCTAACTAAACAAGTAACTAGCTCCATCACAACCCAACCCCCCAACCCCCCCCCCCCCCCCCACATGACGGTTACAAGATGTGGGGGATATCCCCACATGCTTTTTATTATTTTATTTAAGTTGTTGATGGATAATAGGACACAATGTATGACGGGTAATAAGGATTAGTGGTTTATAAGTTAACACACAAGACACTTGATCTTTCATTCTCACCATTCAACCTTTGCTCACTTCTCTCCTTCCTCTCTTCACCATTCACGGCTGCCATCTCCCTCCACCATAACACCACCATCAACCTTCCACTCAATCATTCTACTTACATACAAAGGTGCTACGGGTCATACAACGAAGCTTGGTGCTCTCGAAAGTGGAAGGACCTTCTCCATTCGCTATTAACCATCACTTTTCTACACTCGAACTCCCCTAGCCTTGAGCTAGTGGTAAGAACTTAGATCCGTTCATTTTTCATGTTATTTAAGTGGTTAATAGTTATTTGATGATGAGAATCCATGAAACTCTAAAGAACCTTAAACAAGTCTTGAACATAAACTAGTCTAGTGATGAAGTGATGTTAATATGATGTTGTTATGATTCTTGTTGGTTATCTGATGATTTGTTGGTTAATATTGATGTTTGATGTTGTTGTGATCACTAAACATGTTAACGGAATTAATCGAACACGAATTAGAAAGCTATAGGCTGAAAAATAGAATATGTCCATGCCTTTACTGCCAACTTCAGTTGGCTGTAAACAGGTCATAACTCAACGAAAAACTGATATTTTGAGTCTATAACGTGTTATTATGAAATACGGTTCTAATGGCACCGGAATCATAATTTTTGGACTTCGTTTACTATTTTTAAAGTGTCATTTTGTAACAGCAGCTAGAGCTGCATTTTTCTGCTGAAAATATGCGTTTTGTTTTTTGTCATAACTTGAGTTCTGTGTAGAGTTAGATCATGAAACTTGTACTGTAGATGACCACCGATGTATTTGTAATTCTCCAACTAGAATTTCGTAAATCGGACTCTCGATGAATTTTAAATAAATTATTCCGTGGACTGCAGTTAGAAAAAGATAAATCTGATTTCAGTCCGGAAGATGAATTTTTTTAAAATATTGGTAATGAACTGGACCCCGATATTTTTACACAATAATATTTGGATCGTTTAAGACATTCTGTAAAAATTTGGGAATTTGTGGAATAAGTTAACTATTTTATTAAAATGTCCGAAAACAGCCGGTTTTGAATATTAATGCTGAAATGACATAAGTTGTAATTTGCATGTCTAAATGTCGGGTAGGTTATCTGTGAATGATATAACATGTTATCTGTGTTATGTGCATCATCGTATGTTTGTTTATCAGTGGGGAATGGATGGGAAACTTATATGGGCATAAACCGTTAAAGTAATGCATGTTATGTGATAGATACGTGTAGGAACTTTGTGCTCTATTTGAAACCACTAAATGACTAACTGGTAATCATACTAGGACGTGATTGACCAACCTTGATTGTTAGCTATTTGTGAGAGTCAAACCGAGCAACCGAGGTGAGTTCACACTTTTCTACAAAGCATGGTAATTCCCGGAGGGAATGGGAATGGGTTCAGGAATAGGGATTCCTCGTCCTTTGGGACGTGCTCAGGAATGTAAATTCCTCGTCCTGTTGGGACGGATTAGACTTACTAGACTAGAACTCTATCAACGTAGTCCCTCCCTTTTTGTATCGACTTAATCGCCGAGGCTATGGCGAGCGGGTCATTAGTTAATAGCGCTATTAGGTTTAACAAACCTCACACCATGCCAGTCGGATGGGCGTGTACTAATGGACTATGGCACGTCGGTGATGATAGACACCGACGCTAGGGCACAATTGAATTTTTGTTAGTAGTCGATATGATAAACGAGTCTGGTGGTTTAAAATAATGGGGTAGCTCCCCACGGCCGGAGTGCCGGGCTGGATAGCCAGGGAAGGTGAACATGGGATGGTTAACTAATAAACATTTTTCGAACTATGGGGTGAACCCCACGGCTAGATAGCTGATTAAGATTAAACTACGTTTTTTTGGAAACAACTCTAAAATGGACAACCAACCGTGAACTCACTCAACTTTGTTGTTGACTCATTGCTACATGCTTTGCAGGTCGCTAGATGCTATGGAGCTTGCACGAGGAGGAGGTTGTTGTGGGATGCGGACTGTTATGTCCCACGCTTATTAATTAAACGTTATAAATTTATTTAACTTATGTTTTGGGTCTTAAAACTTATGAACTATTAACTTATGTTTTGAACTTACGTTTTATGCTTCCGCTGTTAACCTAAAGTCGGTTTACTGTCTTTTGGTCACCAATCGTATTGTGTTTGGTTTTGATTACTTAATTGTGTTGTTCAATATGATTAGTGGCTCGATCCTGGTCACGTCACGCCTCCAAGCGGTGATACTCCGCGTGGTGGATTTTGGGGGTGTGGCAGATTGGTATCAGAGCCATTGGTTATAGTGAACTTGGTTTTAAAAAAAAGGGAAAAGCTTTTTGATAAAACCAGACCATAACCTGTACAGTGCTCAACGATCCACAACGACGCTTCGCTCCACGTGCAAGACTCAACATCCTAGGTGATATGATTTATGTTTATATTGCCTACTTGTTAGTTTCATGGTACATTGATCATGGTATGCATTAGTTAATGTGATAACTGTTATTTGAACCTTGTGTGCTTACTCTCTTCTGTCACTCCACATTTACGCACTTTGCGACACCTCTCTTACGTGTGTTCCTTCGATGTGAAGATCATGAGTGGACGTCTTGACATGACTCAGGGTCAGCTGACGACCTTGATTAACGAACAGATTGCTGAAGTCTTAGCAACCCAATCAGGGAGTCAATCCATGCACATCCAATCCCGCATGGGCACTTTCAAGGCATTCTTAGAATGCAAACCTCCCACTTTCGACGGCACTGGAGGAGCAATCGACCTTCTACACTGGATCCGAAGAATCGAATATACATTCGAAGAAAGTGAAAGCCCTGCCAGCAAACGAGTAGAGTACGCTACTGTCATGTTGCAAGGGAAAGCGTATTCTTGGTGGAACGCACAAGTCCAGATGCTTGGGTTGGCAAACGCAAACGCCACCCTCTGGAGCGACTTCAAGGATTTGATTAAGGAAAAATTCTGCCACCTGGACGACATTCTGGAACTTGAAACAGAGTATTATGGTTTGAAGATGGAAGGATCAGAAATTGAGGCGTACACAAAGAGGTCCAACGACTTGGCTGACTTATGTCCTAACTTGTCACGGCCCATATCTAGACGGATCAAGCTATACCTCAGAGGCTTAGTCCCGGAGATCCAAGGGTCTGTAATTGAGGCCAACCTTTCCACAATCCAGCAAGTCATTCGTTTGGCGCACCAACTCACCGATCAGGCGGTGGAAGAGGGCAAGCTGCCCAAGCGCGTTAGCACTACTGCTACTGGTGCTCCCAGCAATGACAAGCGTAAGTGGGATGGAAATTCGGGCAGGGGTTCCACACCAGTTCAGTCCCAGTCCCAGCGGCGAAAGACAGATGAACCCAGTAGCCCCAGTCAGCAGTTTTCTGGAAATCAAGGTCAGGGTGGATACAGGGGAAATCACCCTAAGTGCAATCGATGTAGTTTGCACCACAGCGGGCCGTGTAACAAGGGTCGTTGTCAGAGATGTAACAAGCCTGGACATAAAGCCAGAGAATGCAGGAGCTCACGTCCTGCGAATCAGAATTGACAACATCAGCCACAAGCTCCCTAGAACCAACAGCAACACCAGCAGGGTAATAAGGGATGCTTCCAGTGCGGTGCTGAAGGTCACTTCAAGAGACACTGTCCACAGCTGAATCAGAATCAAAATCCGAGCAGCAACCAGGGCAACGGGAACAATAGCGGAGACAATAAGGACAACCACAGGACTGGTGAGCAGGAGTTCCTGAATGGACAAGAGGAAGAGAGAAACAACCCCAACGTTGTGGCGGGTAAGTTCCGACCAGACAATTTCTTTGTTTCTATTTTAGATGATTCGGGTGTCGATGTTAGATATGTGTTCCTAAGGGTTAGTCAGGTGCTTAAGCGTACCCCATTACCCTTGAAAACACCAAACATGTTGTAGAAGTAGCTAATGGTGAAAGTCTTAAGGGCACACACAGTTAAGGGTTGTAACCTCGTCTTAGCTGGTCAGACCTTTCCTATCGACCTCATTCCTATCATTCTGGGTAGTTTCGACGTTGTTATTGGGGCAGATGGGTTATCTCAACACCAAGCGGAAATTCTTTGCAACAAGAAGATTGTCCGTATCCCTTGTTCTGGTAAAGAACCTCTCATGATTCATGGCGACAAGAGTGGTGCTGTTGTAGGCATTACCTCCTTCCTTAAGGCCCAGAAGTGTTTGCGAAAGGGCCACACTGCTATCCTAGCCCTCGTTTCTGATGCATCCTCGGAAGAAAGGAAGATAGAAGACATTCCTCTCGTGCACGACTTTCATGAGGTATTTCCTGAGGAATTGCCTGGTCTTCCGCCTCATCGCCAAGTTGAGTTTCGAATCGAGCTAGCTCCTGGAGCAGCGCCCATAGCTCGAGCACCATATCCTCTAGCTCCATCAGAACTTGAAGAACTGTCCACACAATTACAAGAACTCTTGGAAAAGGGTTTCATACGTCCTAGCTCTTCGCCCTGGGGAGCTCCGGTGTTATTCGTGAAGAAGGAGGACGGTACCTTCAGAATGCGTATAGACTACCGCGAACTCAACAAAGTGACCGTGAAGAATCGATACCCTCTTCCACGTATTGACGACTTGTTCGACCAGTTGCAAGGGTCGAGCTATTACTCTAAGATTGACTTGAGATCGGGATACCATCAGCTGAGAGTCCGAGAGGAGGACGTCTCCAAAACAGCATTCAGAACTCGTTACGGCCATTACGAGTTTCTGGTTATGCCTTTCGGATTGACGGATGTACCAGCGGTCCTCATGGATCTCATAAACCGAGTGTGCAAGCCTTACCTGGATAAGTTCGTTATTGTATTCATCGACGATATCCTGATCTATTCGAAGAGTCAGGAGGAACACGAGCAGCATCTACGACTTATGCTGGAACTTCTTCGATCAGAGCAGTTGTATGCTAAGTTTTTGAAATGTGACTTCTGGCTTCGCGAAGTCCACTTTCTAGGCCATGTGGTAAACAAGGATTGAATTCATGTGGATCCATCCAAGGTTGACTCGATCAAGAACTGGCCTGCACCCCGCACACCAACAGAAATCCGCCAATTCTTGGGTTTGGCAGGATACTACAGAAGGTTTATAAAGGATTTCTCCAAGAATGCGCAACCTCTCACTTCACTGACTCAGAAGGGTGTCACCTATCATTGGGGTGATGCACAGGAGTCCGCATTTCAGCACTTGAAGGATAGACTTTGTAGCGCGCCTATCCTCTCATTGCCTGAAGGCACAGATGATTTTGTGGTTTACTGTGATGCTTTCATCCAAGGACTTGGTTGCGTGTTGATGCAACGTGATAAGGTCATTGCCTACGCATCACGCCAACTTAAGGTTCACAAAAGGAACTACACTACACACGACTTGGAACTGGGAGCAGTTGTTTTCGCTCTTAAGATATGGAGACATTACCTGTACGGTACCAAGTGCACCATTTACACCGATCACAGGAGTCTCGAGCATATCTTCAAGCAAAAGGAGTTAAACATGCGTCAACCCCGATGGGTCGAACTCTTGAATGATTACGAATGCGCTATCAAGTACCATCCGGGCAAAGCCAACGTTGTGGCTGACGCCCTCAGTCGAAAGGATACTATACCTAAGCATGTACGTGCTTTACAGCTTACCATCCAATCTAACCTCCCCGCTCAGATTCGAGATGCTCAGGTTGAATCATTGAAAGCAGAAAACATCAAGGCCGAATCCTTACGAGGATCGAGGCAGCGGCTAGAACGAAAGAAAGACGGCGCCTACCATGTTAACGGACGCATCTGGGTTCCACTATATGGAAACTTATGCGAGCTTGTGATGGATGAGGCACATAAGTCTCGTTATTCAGTACATCCTGGTTCGGATAAGATGTACCACGACCTAAAGACTACATACTGGTGGCCTAGCATGAAGGCTCACATAGCAACCTACGTCAGTAAATGCTTGACTTGTGCTAGAGTCAAGACTGAATATCAGAAACCATCAGGCCTACTTCAACAACCAGAGATCTCGAAATGGAAATGGGAGCAAATTTCCATGGATTTCGTTACTGGCCTGCCTAGAGCCCAGCGCGGAAATGATACCATCTGGGTGATCGTTGATCGACTGACCAACTCTGCACATTTTCTGGCCATCAAGGAAACGGATAAGTTTTCTACCCTAGCAGACATCTATCTAAAGGAAGTAGTATCAAGGCACGGAGTGCCAACCTCCATCATTTCTGATCATGACCCACATTTTACATCTGAACTGTGGCAAGCTATGCACAAGTCTTTTGGTTCTCGATTAGACATGAGCACAGCATATCATCCACAGACGGATGGGCAATCCGAACGCACCATCCAGGCCCTTGAGACATGCTTAGGGCGTGTGTAATCGATTTTGGTAATGGCTGGGAAAAGCACCTCCCGTTAGTGGAGTTTTCGTATAACAACAGCTACCACACCAGCATCCAGGCCGCTTCGTTTGAGGCGTTGTACGGACGAAAATGCCGATCACCTCTCTGTTGGGCAGAAGTTGGTGATAGTCAAATCACTGGCCCAGAACTTGTAATAGACACGACTGAGAGGATTGCTCAGATATGACAGCGAATGGCGGCAGCCCGTAACCGTCAGAAAAGCTATGCGGATAAGCGAAAGAAACCACTCGAGTTCCAGGTTGGGGATCGAGTGTTACTCAAAGTCTCGCCTTGGAAAGGTGTAGTCCGCTTTGGCAAACGAGGCAAGCTCAATCCGCGTTATGTCTGACCATTCGAAATCATTGAGAAAATTGGCAAAGTCGCTTAAAGGCTGAATCTACCGGCAGAGCTTAGCGACGTGTTCCATGTGTCGAATCTGAAGAAGTGTCTGTCCGATGAGACCCTCATAGTTCCTCTCAAGGAGCTCACAATCGACGACCAGCTACGATTCGTCGAGGAACCAGTAGAGATTACTGATCGAGATGTTAAGATCCTCAAGCGTACCAGGATACCTCTCGTCCGAGTTCGTTGGAATGCCCGTTGTGGCCCAGAGTATACCTGGGAACGAGAAGACCAAATGAAACTCAAGTATCCCCAGCTGTTTAAGAAAAGTGCAACCACTACTGAGGCTGAAGCTACTGCAGAATTTCGGGACGAAATTCCAAATCAACGCGGGGATGATGTGACACCCCAGGAAAACCAGGAAACCAACGCAACTTAACTAGCTTCCTCAGTAACCACGCGCTAAATTTCGGGACGAAATTATCTTAACAGGGGGAGAATGTGACAACCCTCAAATTTACATGTAACCGTACAATCTATTAATGTTAATTAAAGTGCTTGATGACTGTGCTGAATCATTTAACTGCTCTCTGATTACTGTGTTATACTTACATGTACTTGTTAACATACAAGTGGTATACAGAAAAGTTACTAAATAGTCCGGCATGCCTTCCTGAGTGTTAAAAATTAAAAACGTTGCAAAAAATATTTATATATATATATATATAGGACACTTTACGGATTAATTAAGCACTTTAACGGAACAACACCGAACCGAACAACCGGACTTTACCCGGAACACAAAAATATTGCCAAACACATTGTTTCTACTTTTCTGAGCTAGTTAGGGTCCCCGAACACCCTAACACACCTTATATTATATAACACACTAAATCACTAACTACATCATTCAATCCTAACTAAACAAGTAACTAGCTCCATCACAACCCAACCCCCCTACCCCCCCCCCCCCACATGACGGTTACAAGATGTGGGGGACATCCCCACATGCTTTTTATTATTTTATTTAAGTTGTTGATGGATAATAGGACACAATGTATGATGGGTAATAAGGATTAGTGGTTTATAAGTTAACACACAAGACACTTGATCTTTCATTCTCACCATTCAACCTTTGCTCACTTCTCTCCTTCCTCTCTTCACCATTCACGGCTGCCATCTCCCTCCACCATAACACCACCATCAACTTTCCACTCAATCATTCTACTTACATACAAAGGTGCTACGGGTCATACAACGAAGCTTGGTTATTTGATCCGTTCATTTTTCATGTTATTTAAGTGGTTAATAGTTATTTGATGATGAGAATCCATGAAACTCTAAAGAACCTTAAACAAGTCTTGAACATAAACTAGTCTAGTGATGAAGTGATGTTAATATGATGTTGTTATGATTCTTGTTGGTTATCTGATGATTTGTTGGTTAATATTGATGTTTGATGTTGTTGTGATCACTAAACATGTTAACGGAATTAATCGAACAATAATTAGAAAGCTATAGGCTGAAAAACAGAATATGTCCATGCCTTTACAGCCAACTTCAGTTGGCTGTAAACAGGTCATAACTCAACGAAAAACTGATATTTTGAGTCTATAACGTGTTATTATAAAATACGGTTCTAATGGCACCGGAATCATAATTTTTGGACTTCGTTTACTATTTTTAAAGTGTCATTTTGTAACAGCAGCTAGAGCTGCATTTTTCTGCTGAAAATATGCGTTTTGTTTTCTGTCATAACTTGAGTTCTGTGTAGAGTTAGATCATGAAACTTGTACTGTAGATGACCACCAATGTATTTGTAATTCTCTCGCTGGAATTTCGTAAATCGGACTCTCAATTAATTTTAAATAAATTATTCTGTGGACTGCAGTCAGAAAAAGATAAATCTGATTTCAGTCCGGAAGATGAATTTTTATAAAATATTGGTAACGAACTGGACCCCGATATTTTTACAAAATAATATTTGGATCGTTTAAGACATTCTGTAAAAATTTGGGAATTTTTGGAATAAGTTAACTATTTTATTAAAATGTCTGAAAACAGCCGGTTTTGAATATTAATGCTGAAATGACATAAGTTGTAATTTGCATGTCTAAATGTCGGGTAGGTTATCTGTGAATGATATAACATGTTATATGTGTTATGTGCATCATCGTATGTTTGTTTATGAGTGGGGAATGGATGGGAAACTTATATGGGCATAAACCGTTAAAGTAATGCATGTTATGTGATAGATACGTGTAGGAACTTTGTGCTCTATTTGAAACCACTAAATGACTAACTGGTAATCATACTAGGACGTGATTGACCAACCTTGATTGTTAGCTATTTATGAGAGTCAAACCGAGCAACCGAGGTGAGTTCACACTTTTCTACAAAGCATGGAAATTCCCGGAGGGAATGGGAATGGGTTCAGGAATAGGGATTCCTCGTCCTTTGGGACGTGTTCAGGAATGTAAATTCCTCGTCCTGTTGGGACGGATTAGACTTACTAGACTAGAACTCTATCAACGCAATCCCTCCCTTTTTGTATCGACTTAATCGCCGAGGCTATGGCGAGTGGGTCATTAGTTAATAGCGCTATTAGGTTAAACAAACCTCACACTGTGCCAGTCGGACGGGCGTGTACTAATGGACTATGGCACGTCGGTGATGATAGACACCGACGCTAGGGCACAATTGAATTTTTGTTAGTAGTCGATATGATAAACGAGTCTGGTGGTTTAAAATAATGGGGTAGCTCCCCACGGCCGGAGTGCCGGGCTGGACAACCAACCGTGAACTCACTCAACTTTGTTGTTGACTCGTTGCTACATGTTTTGCAGGTCGCTAGATGCTATGGAGCTTGCACGAGGAGGAGGTTGTTGTGGGATGCGGACTGTTATGTCCCACGCTTATTAATTAAACGTTATAAATTTATTAAACTTATGTTTTGGGTCTTAAAACTTATGAACTATGAACTTATGTTTTGAACTTACGTTTTATGCTTCCGCTGTTAACCTAAAGTCGGTTTACTGTCTTTTGGTCACCAATCGTATTGTGTTTGGTTTTGATTACTTAATTGTGTTGTTCAATATGATTGGTGGCTCGATCCTGGTCACGTCACGCCTCCAAGCGGTGATACTCCGCGTGGTGGATTTTGGGGGTGTGACACAAGTGGTATGTTTTATGATTTATGATATAACTCAAAATTTTACTCGACTTAAATATATATATATATTTTTGTCAAAGTTTTGACAAAACATATAATTATGTTAATTTGTTAAAATATAATATTTTAGCATACTTAAAACATGTTTATTGTTTAAATACAATAATTAAAAACATGATTTTTCATAATAACCCTATGAAAATATTATTCCATATGATTATGTTATATTATATCCATAAACGTACATGTACATTTTCATCTATATGAAAAATGTGCAATTATATATAAAATATTTTATATTTTATAACCTGTATCAATGAAACAAATGATATTTCATAGAAAAATGTACAAAAATAATTGGTACTATATAACTAGATGATTTTAAATATATGTACGTAATACATATATATCAGTAGGAAATAGCTTAAAGATTTTATCTAATAGTTCCACTTATTTCTTAAACTATATTTGAGTCATATGTATATATATTTTGATATAGAAGTAATACTTCATTACTTAATAAATTCAGGGTCAAAATTAGAAACGCCAAACTTTGTATTATCTATTATAATACTTCTTTGAATAAATAAATTAAGAACCGAAGTTCTAATATGATACAACCAAAATGATTCAACCTTTTAGTTAAAAATAAAATTGTTCTAAAAGAATCCATAAAATTTATATTTTGATTGAATTTATTTCTTTTAATGATTTACCCTTTTCCAAAATATTATGTTTAATAAATTTAATAGAAATTTATTATTATTATAAAAGAAAGAATAAAGTTATGGGAATAAGCAGAACAATTAATACCATCAGTTATGTAATTGAAATTTCTATAAAAACAATTTAGTAATATATTACAGGAAATTTGAAATTTTATATGTATGCATATACATGACAAGATTTCTTGATAGTATATACAATATAATCAAATATCTTCTGTAGAAAAACAAGCTTTGTTATAGCAGAAGAAATAAACCTACATGTTTACCAGAATCTCCCCAAATGATTTTCAAACCATTAACCGCACTTAACCTAAAAGAAACCCTAAGGACACCCGTATTAGTATCAAGGGAACGATGGTAGGACCAATGATAGGGAATCCCAGAATCTTATATAAGAACCTTATTTCTAGCCACAACCACAATGTCCACCATACGTCCCGAATGTTTATCCAACCATAAGCCCTGAGAATATAAGCTAAGTTGAGATAATATAAGCCATTATTAGTGAAACACCAAACCCGTAATATAATATACTTTCCTTATATTTTGATAAAATATATAGGGAAAGAAAATGTCAATATATATATATATATATATATATTGTTGGATCGTTGTGTGACCCTAATGAGTCAATCAGAAAAGTTCTGAGTCAGAATCAAAGGCGGAATCAATGATTCTAACTTGATACAGCTTGATTTTCCCTAATTATCTTCTTATTACTGATTTCAAAGCTTTACAGATCGTTTGACAAACGGACAACACCTCGGCTCTTAAATCTCGAACGTTACAAATGACTCAGCAACTCAGGTATTTATAGGGGTGTTAATTTCGTACGAAATAGCAAAAGCCTATTAGTGTGTGATTTCGTACGAAATATCCCTTGCTATTTCGTGCGAAATACCCCTTAAACATTCAAATCCTATTTTCTAACATGCTGAGCTCTGGTTAATCCTATCTAGACACAAGACTCTATAAAGACGAAGTTAACAGACATCTATGTACCAACAGACTCCCCCTTGGATGTTGACGAAGTCTTTAGCATCAAATCTTGAGTCTTTAGTCTTGATCTATCTTCCTCTCTGTCCAATTTGTCTGACACTGTAAGCATCCTTCAATCTCTATCTTCAAACTCCCCTTTGAATGTTGATCCGGAATGTAGACTCCCCCTTTCAATATGCTGGAGCTCAAATTCTGGTTCAAACTTTACACTTTCTTTACCATGGGGATCTTGTTTCCTGTTTCTCAAGAATATAACATTACAATCTATTGACTTATAACATCTTTTCTTGTTTTTATCAGCTTTAATAATCCACTTAAGTAACTAGGTCCAAGTTAATGACCCTAGGCACTTAATTTATCTACCAAGTCCAACTTAATGACCTTGGTTGATCTAAACGAAACAAAACTGTCTTTTGTTCAACATTTTTCAAAACATTATCTCGAAAATTACAAATTTCAACTTAATGAACTTGTTTTAGCTTTTCATTTTTCAGGTTTAACATGATAAGCTCACAACTCTTCTTATAGCGCAGAAACTATCTGCATCTGCTTCAAACTGCGAATCTGAAGATCAGCTTTCCACTTTGGTTCGTCGGAAAAAAAAAACAGAAATATAAAATCTTTTTGGATTTTGAATAAAGTTTCTATACTAGAATGCTAAACAGAAATGAAATGCAGTAAATGTAAACTATTTACAAACATATTTTTGGTGAGCGTGTTAAGGAATCATATCAGCTATGGACAAGTCACAAGTACCGTTAAGCTTTGATTTCATACTCAGAATTAAACAATTCGCTTAGATTGTCGATATACTGATCCACTTAAATTCTCACACAAATTTCAATCTGTCCAGGATACGAATTAGGTGTATTAAGAACTTAAACTCATTCATGTGTCCCACCTCTTGAATATACTCCCGTATCCAGAACCCAATATTCAGTCTTACAGGTGAGTATACCACAGATGATATCTGTAAGGGGTTCAATGCGAGGGCCATGAGAGCTCAGGCTATTGCTTCCGCAAAATCAGAGAGATGATGGCTTCGACTTTAGGTGTGTCCCCTTTAGAGGATCTTTTTTACAATAGCACATGATTAGCATTTTGCAATGTTTCATCATTTTTTATGCTGAGGGTGATGCTATATTTCAAGCAAGTGAAAAGTATTATACGGGGACTAGGCCATTGCTTCCGCAAAATCAGAAGTCCCGGGATAATACCCCAGATATCACTGAGTATAAAGACCTAGTATTTCAGAAAGAGGGATCTTTCAAACAAGATTTCAGGGGTTACCTATATATCCAAGTAGTGTTCCCCACGAAATAAGCAAGTAAAGATTTAGGTTTATATCTCGAACAAACCTACTAAATGTGTAAAAACCTACCGGCATATCATCAGCGAGACTGCTTAAGACTTTTAAACTTTACATAGCTTTAGCATACCGTAACTGTCAAGCCGATGTACTATCATTTTCCCTTTTTACACAAGCTCTTTTTCCGTTTTCTATTGTTTTTGGATTTTGAAATATCTCATGTTTTTGTAATTTTGAAATTTTTTTTACTGTTTTTGTATTTTCTGAAAATATAACCCACCTCCCCCTAAATACCAAAACAAGTAAAAAATCGACAAACCATTGCAGATTGCTTCTCAACATCATCTACAGTGGTACCATCATCTATGCCAAGAATCTCCTCCGACACCGATAAAAGCTTCATACCGTTCAATTTTAAAAGATATTGAAAACGAGTTTTATCAAACGCTTTGGTATGTAAATCAGCTTTTTGTTCGTCAGTATGGATTTTCTCAATTCGTATCAACTTCTTCTCGAAACAGTCTCAGATGAAGTGATGACGAATTTCAATGTGTTTCGTTTTAGCGTGATGAACAGGATTTTTTGTAATGTTTATAGCTGCCTCATTATCAACAAAGATAGGGGTGTTAAGAAATTGCAAACCATAGTCTCTCATTTGTTGCTGGATCCACAAGATCTGAGAGCAGCAGCTGCTAGCAGATACATACTCGGCTTCACATGTGGATAAAGCTACAGAGGTCTGCTTCTTGCATTGCCAGGTAAGCAATCTTGGTCCAAAAAACTGGCAGCCCGCTGTTGTTGACTTAGCGTTAACTTTGCAGCATCCGAAATCGGAATCGGAATACCCTTCGAGCGTGAAATCGCCTTCTCTTGGATACCACAACCCCAATGATGGAGTTCCTTTCAGGTAGCGTAATATCCGTTTCACAATCACCATATGCGAAGCTCTCGGGTTAGACTGAAATCTTGCTGCGAGGCAGGTTGGATACATGATATCGGGTCTAGAAGCAGTCAAATACATCAGCGATCCGATCATGGAACAATACAACGTTTCATCTACCTTTTCTCCGGTGAGATCAGGGTTTATCCCAAGATTTGTCGCTAATGGGGTGGAAGCTGGAGTAGAACCTGACATCCCAAATTTCTCTAAGATATCATGAACATACTTCGTTTGATGTATGAAAATTCCCTTAGGCAGTTGATCAACCTGAAGTCCCAAGAAGAATTTCATCTCACCCATCGATGACATTTCAAATTTTTGCTTCACAACTCTTTCGAAATCTTTGCACAAATTTTCATTTGTTGACCCTAAATATGATGTCGTCGACATATATTTGAACTATCAGAAGATGTCCGTCGACTTCTTTGGTGAAGAGAGTGGCATCCACTTTTCCACGGATGAAGCTGTTGGCAAGTAAATGTTGAGACAATGTCTCGTACCAAGCTCTCGGGGCCTGATGTAAACCATACAGCGCTTTATCCAGTAAATAGACCTTGTCTTTGTGGATTGGATCGGTGAAGCCCAGTGGCTGTCCGACATATACCTCCTCTTTTACCTTCCCATAGAGAAACGTCGATTTAACATCTAGCTGATAAACTTTAAAACCTTTCCAAGATGCAAATGCTAGGAAGATTCTGATCGCTTCAAGTCTAGCAACTGGAGCATATACTTCAGTGAAATCTATACCCTCCTGCTGACTGAAACCCTGGACTACGAGTAGAGCTTTTTTACGAATAATAACCCCTCGATCGTCTCTTTTGCACTTGAACACCCACTTGGTGTTTATCTTCCTGTGACCATTAGGAAAATCTACCAATTTCCACACTCCTAACTTCTCAAACTGACTCAGCTCTTCTTGCATCGCGTTGACCCAAGAATCTTCAGTTAGTGCTTCCTTGTATGTTCGCGGTTCAATCTGCGAAATAAAACAACTAAGTGAAAACTCAGTTTGTAACGAAGCAACTGTAGAATAAAAACAAGTAAGGCCTTGGTCAATTTGACGTCTAGTGCGAACGCCTGATTGTAATTCTCCAATAATCAGCTCTTCTAGATGGTACGAAAGAGTTCTCGGCATCACCTCGCCTGGAACATCTACCTCGCCTTCCAAATTTGTGACATTCTGATTTGCACCTTGTTCACTGACTGGAATTGTTTGACTTGATATCTGGATCTGCTCCCCCTCAGAATCTGAATCACCACGATCGAATATAGGTCTATCATCAGATTCTAGATTATCGTTGACTGCCGTCTGATTGTCAAGAGTTTGCTGAATATCATCATGTTCTCCAGCATTACTAGGACCGGCTTCATCGTCATTGGAAGCTCGATACTGACATCTAGAAGACTCAGCAGGAAATCTTTCTTGTGATTCTTCATATTCTCTTAGAATATCCAACTCGTCAAAGAAATCTGGTTCTTCTTCTATGTCAAACGAATCCCACAGAGTATCATAATTAAAACGCCATGAGTCACCGGGATTCTGAGGTGGCATGGTATAACTTTGACACTCAACATTATGTGCTTCGATTATCCGCTTCAAGCTTGGAACAAAGACTTATTTCAATGGACTTGCATAACCCATGAAAATTCCTTCAATGCTCTTTGCACCAAATTTACCATAAGGTTCTAGAACAGTACAGGGAGACCCAAACGGTTCCAGATACTTCAGGTTAGGTTTGCGGTTGTTGATCAACTCAAAACATGTCTTGTTGAATTTCTTCACTGTAAGAACCCGGTTGAGTGTATAGCAAGCAGCTGACACTGCTTCTGCCCAAAAGTTGACTGGTAATTTTGAGTCAGCAAGCATCGTCCTAGCCGTTTCAATTAGCGTCCTGTTCTTTCTTTCAGCTACTCCATTTTGTTGTGGAGTGTAAGGAGCACTAAATTCTTGCAGTATACCTCTCTCATCACAATACTCTTCCATCTTGTTGTTCTTAAACTCTGTACCGTTGTCACTCCTGATTCTTCTGATTCGAGTTTGGTACAAGTTTTCAATTTTTTCTGAACAACAACATCAAACTTTCAAATGTCTCATCTTTTGTTTTCAGAAATGATACCCATGAAAATCTCGAGTAGTCATCTGTTACTACTAGACAGTAGAGATCACCAGTTATGCTTTTGACATTTACTGGACAAAAAAGATCCATATGGAGTTTCTCTAATGGTCTCGAGACTGAGTTAACCTTCTTTCCAGGGTGAGATTTCTTCTTTTGCTTGCCTTTGACACAGCTAATGCACTCCCCCTCAAGATGAAAACCTTTCACATGAACACCAATAACTAAGTCGTTATGCACCAGGTGATTCATTTTTCGCAGGTGAATGTGGCCCATCTTTCGATGCCACATTTGAGATTCTTTTTCTGTTGCTCTTGACATAAAGCAGTGAGCCTGACCCGTGGTAGTAGTTGCTACACTCATGTCCAACACGTACAGATCGTTCACTCTAGGTGCTCTCATGATAACCCACTCTTCGGGAACAACAAATCCTGGTTTCAATATCAAACATTCCTTAACTGTAAAATGCGTTGTATACATACGATCACAGATCTGAGAAATGCTCAGAAGATTGTTTTCAAGCTCGACGATGTAGTTTACTCTTTCAAACGTAACAATTCCATTTGATAAAGTTCCTTCACCAACTATTCGACCACCTTGATTACCTGCAAAACCCACATATCCTCCATTAAACCCTCGAACATCATACAATAGGGTCTTCTTCCCCGTCATGTGTCGAGAAGCTCCACTATCCATAATCCAACGTGAAATGGATCTTGGAAGCTCCTACACATATCACAGACACTTAGTTAGATTTTGATGCCACCCAAGCCTCTTTTGACTCAGGTAGCTTGACTTTGATGTGAGTTTTAGCAGTGTAAAGTGGCGGAAAATTTTTTTCATTCATCTTTAAGCTCTCCTCAGACCCAATCTCAACCTCTTTGTATAAAAAGAAATCATTTTTAGGAGGTTGACCAGATGATTGGTCTTTCTTTGGTACATCTTTCTTCTCAAGTTTCTCATAGTAATCCAAAGGAACATTCATCTTTACCGGAGTGGTAGAGGATGATTGTTTTTCTGTCTCAGAAACCTTTGGTTTTGGAAAACTTGATTTCTTTTCAACTGATTTTGGTTTCCATGCTTGTTGAGGCGAAGCAACTCGTTTGTAAAATTTGTCATTCTTTACGGGTTCAGTTTTGATCTTGGTGTTTTCATTTTTCAAAACTTTCTTCTCAACAATCATTGGAGCTTTGCCTTTTACATCAGCTTTCTTTTTCTGACTCTCAGCAACTTCAGACTTTGGCTTTAAGTTGGTGCACTTTCGTGCAATGTGTCCAACTTTGTTGCACTTAAAGCATGTACGAGTATCAACTACCCGACTTGTTCCTTCGGTCTGAGGCTGTGAGGCCTTTTCTTCAAAAAACTCTTCATTAGTTTTTGAAAAAATTTCAGATTCCTGCTCGGAATGAGAACTCGAGCTTTTTACAAACACCTTTTTCTCAACAAACTTTTTGTTTTGAAAATTCCTTCTTTGATAATTCTTACCACCCTTATAACCACCCGACCATTTGTTTTGATTGTTGTTAGAAAAACGCGGCGGTACAACAGATTTTTTGTAGTAAGCTTTATCTTTTTCAAAGTTTAATTGCCTTTTGGAACTTTTCAAACCTTCGATTTCACAGACATCAATCTTAACCAGTTGAAAAACATTTTTCAATTTGTCAACATTCACATTTTCCAAAGGAAATTCAAGATCCGAATACAACTTATCCGATCCCGACATCTTGTACATCACAAGATTTGGTTCTTCATTTAAGTTGTTTTTGGATGTTGATTTCGGAATATATTTGTCCAAAAAACATTCTTCATCCTCAGTTGAATCACTCTCAGATTTAAAACATTTTCAGCTATGCTTTTAACGATTTCAGACTGAACACTGTCCTCATCGGATGATGAATTGAATGTGACATCAATTGATTCTGGAAGTTTAACCTCATTTGTGTCTTCATCATTAACCAACCCAGACTTTTTCTTTGAAATTTTACTTAACACTGGTGGTGGAACTTGATGATACCCAACCCCAGTTCCGTCCGAATAAACATCTTCGCTGGCTTTGTTCTTCCCGATTGGTTTAGGAACGATATGTTGAAGAACAAAACTTGCGGAGTTGTAACTGTTGAGTTTCAGATTGATGCGTTCATTCTCAATCTTAGCTTCCTGAAACTGAAGCTTCAGCTTAGCAATCTCATCCAACTGTTGGTTGATTTGCTCCTTTAACCCTAAGAACTCCTGACAGTTGCACATTTTCTTTGTTTGTTTTACCATTTCTTTCATCAGAATCTTTTACCGTTCGTTTTAGCTTCTCAAAATTTTCTGAGAGTTGACGATTTTCATGAATTAACTTTTCGTTTTCTTTCCTAATTCATTCTACATCAATTTTATCATTTTTGATTTTCTCAGTTAATTCTTTTAATCGATCATTTGATGCTTTTAACATTTTATCATGATTTAAGATCTGGTTTTCAATATCTCTGACTCTTCCTGTCAGTTCTTCGGTCTTTTTACCACTGAGGTAAGCAATTGTACTGCAAACGTTGCAGTCTTTCATGCAATTTTTGCAGTCACTTTCAATTTTGACCTTCTTACCTGAATCATTGGTTGCATCATTTGGACTGACCTTGCTTTTAGACTCAGTTCCAAAACCAGAAACTACCTCTAACTCTTTCGCTGCAAGCACTTTGTCAGCCATTTGCTTCAGGTTTTCTGCAGTGAATTCTTTTGACGTGTCAATAATCCCGTCATCAACTTTCTTTGGCTGCGATTCTTTCTCTTTCTCTTTTTCTTTTTCTTTTTCTTCAGCTTCTCCTCCTCCCCACCACATTCTTTGTCTTGCTTCTTCTTCTTCTTCTTCAGCAATTTGCTCGGTGAGAGTCTCAACACTGACAGAATCTGGATCAACAGCTATGTTTCCGTTGGGATCTAGGTAACATTCTCTATCCGCATCCCATCTATTCGCCCTTTTTGCTTCTTTCCATGTATGATAAATTTTACTTTTCATGTACTGAGCTTGCATCTTTCTGTTGATGTATTTCACTTCTTCTGTTCTGGAGTCTTTGAAAGGAACAATCTTTGTCATAAACGCATAGCCCACTGCATCTTCTTCTGGTAGCAATTCACTCCAATCATATCCCTCATCGTCATGGATAACAGCAAGTGCTCTAGATTTTTCTTTGGGGGTATCTTCTAGCTGCTTCATTCTGGGAGGTTCAGATTTGTTTTGATGGTAAATTGCTCTTTTGTAATAATCCTCTCTGAATGGATTTGCCGTATCATCAGCAGATGCGTTTCGACATTCACGTTTAAAATGTCCTTTTTGTTTACATTTAAAGCATGTGACTTTTGATTTATCAAACCCGAGCTTTGTGGAAGGTCCACCAATAGAATGTCTACTGATAATCTCCATGAATCTTTGCGCTCTCCTAACAGCACTCGCCATACACCACCTGATATCAATCAACTCCATCTCCTCTGGGTCGATCTGATCATAATCTTCCTTGGTGAGGTTAGTGTTTCCGATCTTTCCCGCAACAAGGCTCTCATATGATTCTAAAACAGATGCCAAAAATACCATTTATTGCTTGGCAGATTCTTCACTAAAATTATGTGCATTCTTGAGATCCACAGCAATGTTGCACTGAAATAAATTCTTCGGAACAGATTGACTTGAAGCAGTTGACGATGACCCTCCATGATATCCATTGCTTGGATTTTCTTGATTCATCGTGTTTGAATTTTCTGCTGAAAATGCTGTCTTTGGTGATACAGTTTTTGGGATCATACTTCCTGGATAATACAGCTCAACATTCTGCTGATATGAGGAGTTGTTGACTTTGTTGGTTTTCCTGATCTCCAATTCATGACTCTCCAATCTTTCGATTAACAAATCAACCGTCAGATCAGTCGATTTTACTGTGTTCTTCAGCATCAAAGCAAAGTACTGCCAGTCTTTCTCATCAGGCAGTGAGTCAAACAGTTTGTCAACCAATTCTTCTTGAGTATACACAATTCCGTGTCTTGCAAGTTCCATCTTTAAATGACCAAATCTTTCAATCATCTTTGTCACAGATTCGTTTTTCAAACATCCAAACAGATCAAATTCTTTTCTTAACAACTTCTTTTTGTTTTTAACAATTTCGGCACTACCCACACATTTTATTTTCAGTTTCTCCCATAGATCTCTGGAATCTTTGTACTCGATCAATGATATAATGTCATCCCTCACAGATTGATGAAGTAAGGCGATACATTTCTGCTCTGCAACAAATCTTTCTATTTGATTCTCTTCTATATTTTCATAATCTCTTCTTCCCGTATCAAAACCATTCTTCAAACTCTTCCAGCTTAGGTATGCAAAAGCTTTCAACCATTCTTCAAACTGACTAGCCCATCTATTGTATTCCTCTATCGCCATTAGCTTGGGTGGTTTATTGTATGTTCCATATGCACTATCAACACTTAAGGAATCAGCAATGGTTTTCTTTGCATTCGGTGGTGGAGTATTTTCATTTGTGTTACTTGATGTGTTGTCTCCATTGTTTCCAGAACTGCTAGTGTAAGCAAAAACGTCACTGAACGGATTCATAAACTCATCCATCTTTCAAGTACCTGATACAATCAACAAACACTTAGAAATTTTTTTTTAAACAATTTCAAACGAAATGACTTTCAAGCGAAACAGCTCAAACGAAATGGTCCTCAAGCGAAATAAGCTTTCACACGAAATGCCTTTCAAACGAAATGCCAATTTGGTGCGAAACAGTAGTCTTTCAAGCGAAATGACTATTTCATGCGAAATAGTCAAACGAAATCTCCCTCTTCAAGTGAAATAGCAGTTTTGGCGCGAAATAGCGACTTTCGTACGAAATCAATGTGTATTTCGTACGAAATGAGATTCTAAGTTTTGATTCCGTGCGAAATAGCGTTCCTGATGTTGTTTTCGTGCGAAACACTGTCGGCCAAGTTTTTGTCCAATTGATCCGGTTTTTGTCTGTATTAAGGTCCAATACTTTCAAGGATTAGTTAAAACTATGTTTTACGTGATATATGTGAAATTTAAGCCATTTTAACCGTAAAATCTCGTTTAATTTTGAAAAGAATGTGTAGAAGTGAGAAAATCTGATGAAAACAAGCTGAATTGGTATGAACTCTTTGTCCTGAGCTCTGATACCACTTGTTGGATCGTTGTGTGACCCTAATGAGTCAATCAGAAAAGTTCTGAGTCAGAATCAAAGGCGGAATCAATGATTCTAACTTGATACAACTTGATTTTCCCTAATTATCTTCTTATTACTGATTTCAAAGCTTTACAGATCGTTTGACAATTGGACAGCACTTCGGCTCTGAAATCTCGAACGTTACAAATGACTCAGCAACTCAGGTATTTATAGGGGTGTTAATTTCGTACGAAATAGCAAAAGCCTATTTCGTGCGAAATACCCCTTAAACATTCAAATCCTAATTTCTAACATGCTGAGCTCTGGTTAATCCTATCTAGACACAAGACTCTATAAAGACGAAGTTAACAGACATCTATGCACCAACATATATATATATATATATCGGGTTAGGATTTAGAGAGAATGGTGAAAAGTGTGAGAATGGTGAGAACGATTTTGGAGTTGACATGTGGCATTGATGCTAAATTACACTAAGGGGTAATATTGTCAAAAACACACACACATGACCTGGGTGTTCAAATAAAACGCCATAAAAACACCAAATTCAGAAAACGCCATGAAAATACCCAGTTAAAATGCTATAAAACACTTAGTTCAGAAAAACGCCATGAAAAACTATGTTTATAACGCCATAAAACACTCAGTTCAGAAAAACGCCATGAAAATACCTAGTTAAAACGCCATAAAAACACATAGTTCAGAAAAACGCCATAAAAATAACTAGTATAAAATGCCATAAAACACCCAGTTCAGAAAAAAAGCAATAAAACCCATTTCATTTTTTTCGAACAGTATATCAATAGTATACTCGTTGGAAAGATAAAAAAAACGCTGAGTTTTATGGTGTAATTTTTTTTAAAAAATAATCACGTATAAAAAGGTTATTGGCGTTTAAATATGACGGGGGAAAATGGCATGTGATTAGCATGTGCACCCTTGTTTGGATCTTCCACTTTTACCCCTCCTGGTAGTTATAAGGTTCCCATTATTTACGAAAATGCCACCGCATCATCTTAGCCACAAATCACAAAGATCCTATGGCTGAAATCGTTCACTATCCTCACACTTCAAATCGTTCTCTCCTGATCTCGTTCCTATATATATCTATCAACGCATAACACTGATAAGTATGATTATACTTGTGCTAAATGTAATATGAGCAACAAAATGTGCATGTGTAATTGTTTAGTTCTGTGATAATTATATCTGAACATGTTTGCAATTCAAATGTCAAAGGAAATAGCATGTAATCAAGAAATTCAAACTAGTAATGAAAATTCTTTGGATAGGAATACTATAGAAAATATAATAGCTCAAGGAATATCTAATGCCATACCTTTAATCATTGAAGCTATTAAAATTTCTATGCCTATAACCGAGAATCCCACTATACGTTGTAAGCATACCCATCACATCAAACCTAGCCCTAGTATCAAAGGAGGTCATGATATTCGTATCAAAACTCCATCTTCCAAACAAAAGAAAACCACAACCTATGGTTACTCTTATAAGAAATTCCGCTCTGACAAATCCTTTAAGAATATAGGAATTGGATCAACGATCGCGCAACCTACCTACAGAAACTATAACAAGAAGCATTCAAGAAGACGTCATTCTAGGAGGACACACCACTGTAACTTTTGCAAGAAGACTGGACATACCGAGGAAGAATGTAGGAGGAAAACTAACATCTGTTTTAACTACGGAAAACCAGGTCATATCCGTCTTTACTGCCCGAAACTATCTAAGGCACCCGATCATAAGGCTAAAACCCCCGATGAAGCTAAGGAAAACGCATAAACATCTACAACACAGGAAGCAATAGCAAATTCGAACATAAGCGCCTATACGTTTTGTCTATACTAACGTATTAGTTGACTTTTTGATTCCAACCAAAATATTATGATCATTGTGTCACCGAATTTCTTTCATAAAGCCAATGCTCATTGGTCTCATCTCTTGACAAACTCTGCACATGCATTGCTTATTATGCATGTGATTTCATTTCAAAAGATCTTTTATTCACAAGTTCGGATCTTATTTTGTTATACTCATTTTTGACAATCCCTATGATTGCAAAAACATTGACTTTTGATATCAAGTCAATAGGTTTCTTGGAAAACTCTGTTTCTTTTCAAAGTTACTCACCAGATTTTTCATTGTAAATCATTTCTTGTCAATACATATATCCATAGTTGGAATATGTCTATACCAAGCTCAATTGTTTGAACTTGCTCATATATATTCAATTCAAAATTCCATATGATGAATTGAGAGCATCATATTCAAGGTAATCTCCTTTGTTTAAACTGTAGTAGACTTGTTTAAAGTCTTCAACTCTAATAAATCATTTGTTAAATCACGACACCCTGTGGTGATGTTTTCTTTGAAATTTGAACTCATTTCATTTTCACGCTTAAGGTGCGAATTTATCCATCTTCTGTTGGTTCATTATCCTAAACCAGTATTAATACAATTATGTGTTGAAATAAAAGTACCTAAATTCCTATTCCAACGTACCTCCAACATTTCTTTCATCTTTTCTTAATCCAACGATATTCATTTATTCCTTCATTTGAACATCCTATCTTTTGAATATCCAGATTCACTTCATTGAAACATTCAGTTAAAATAAAAAAAAAAACGGTGAATTCGTTCAGTCACCATAATCATTGAATTCTTTCAATCATTACAACCCCTTGTGGTGTCTGTATAAATTTGTAGCCTGAGCTAATCGTAAACCCTAATCATAACAATTCAGACATCTTTCGTTCAACTCATCATTCAAGTAGTCTTGATACAATTATGTATCAGGGCAATGATACACATTCTATTGTATTTTCGGTGTATCTCTACCATTCAAATGAATGTCACTGATTTCTGGTTTGACAGTTGACAAATCATTTTTCATACTTCTATCTCCATTTGAAATTATTTGTGTCAGGATCTTCCTCAATCAAAGTAAGTTTTCTTCTGACATCAAATCCTATCGTTTCTAAAAGTCATTGCATTTCAAATTTTATGCCTATCAAATCTCTCTTTTGATTTTGTGAAACTTAATCATCTCGATGATTGTTTCATTTCCTCTAAGTTCATCAATTTCTGAAACTAATTTGGACAATTGAATTTCAATTGTTATATGATATCTTTATATTCATCTTTTGATTCTATCTCGGACACCTTGATATTGTTTTTACTAACTAAAAGACGTGACATAACCCCAAGGAGATATCGTAGCCCAAATCTCAAGGACGAGATTTAAAACAAGGTGGGGAGGATGTAACAACCCTCGAGAAACACCCCTAAACGCTCCCAGATACATCTCGTATGCGATAAACGAACCTAAATAACATTAATATTAATAAAAATCAAGAAAAACAAATAATCTGGGTCGCTCGCGGGCCGCGACCCAAATAGCCTAAGTCTTCGCGGGGCGTGAGGCCCTATTACTTGCTGGACACCCTTGCTGCCACGTGTCCCGACACGTGTCTAACCTACTTCATGACTCAGCAACCCTATAGCCGACTTTAAGGTCCTCGCGGGCCGCAAAGGAGTCAGAAGCGGGCGTCGCGGGCCGCGACCCGCCCTCCAAACAGTCTATATAAGGAGGCCCCTACCTCATTTCAATTCGTTTAGATTTCTAAATTCTCTCTCAATTCTGATAGGCAAAAGCTATAGCCAAATACCCCTATAAAGCGAAGCTCTGCCTAGTTGTAAGTATTAGAACCCTATTTATTACCCTACACGATCGATTTAGGGCTCTGTAACGCATGTCAAGGCTCTGCCTGACTCAGTCGTTGGAGTTCTATCTCGTGTTACACCCGATTGATCTAGGACTCCGTAATGCATGTCAAGGCTCTGCCTGACTCAGTCATTGGAGTTCTGTCTCGAGTTGTAAGGTTAATGTGATTTGGGTTATCTTACTAACACGTGTGCATTGTTTAATTTTAATAAATAATAACCAGGAGAAACAACAGGAAGCTATAATATTCCCAGGAAGTCTGTAGGAATACCTAAGTCTATAAATGTAAGTACATTCACTTTTTCTCACTATTTGAGAGTACATTTTTGTGAGTCAAAATGTTTTACCAAAACCTCAAATGTTTTCAAATACAATTACAGTGATTAAGTCTTTGTAACTCTTCAATTGCTGCCAGTATTATGGGGTATGTATACAGTACTTGATAACCTTCACAATTGGGCACGGGTATCCAATGTGTGATATGACCATAGTCACAAATCCGTCGAGTGACACGTACTGACCGAGTAATTGTGTAGATATAAACATTGTAATCGCCCTTAATACTGTAATGTGTAAACAACTGATGCTTTACAAATGGAATGTACTTAACAGTGTTTCTTGCTAATAAAATGTTTTTAAACGCGTTTCAGGTAACACAATGTGAAAACCAAAATAAAGACAGCTGGAGAGCACTGAAGGCTTAGAAAAGTGGCTATAAAAGTTACCAAAATAAAAAGGAGACTTTGTTTTCAATAAAAAGGGGTTTATCCCTATAAATGTATTATTAGCAAAACTTGGGTTTTATCCCATTTATCAATTTTAAACATTTTGGTGTTTAACACTGATAAAAATATTTCCTAACTACGGTCCTGATGAAAGTTTTCCGCTGCCAAATTAATAAACACCGATACCATCTGACTGGTTTGCGGCTCCCGCTCCCAGGGTGGGGTCGGGGGCTGTGACACTGGGCTTTAACTCATTTCCCTTCGGTGGTGACTTCTCTATTTATAGAAAGTCATTGACATTAATAAACATTTGTTCGTGCACTTGTGTGCATAAAGTAGCTTTTTGGCATATTCATTGAATCCATCCAAGGTCAACTTGCTACTTCACTTTGGTAGCTGAACCTTCTCTCTTTGACAAGTTGGTCCATCAGAATTTCTTATGACTAACTTATCAGGAAAACTGTTGAATTAATCATCAGATTTTTGATGATCTGAAGTTACAAGATTCTGGTGATAAACATTAGATTTATCATCAGACTTATCAGATTGGTCTTCTTTGATCGTCATTCTTCAGTTGTGATCTAATTATGATATCTGTTGAAGATGTATCTGCTTTTCTGCTTTTGTCCTGTTAATCGTGCATCTTCCTTTTGTTTGATCCTTTTGACTTTATCTTCAACACATAATCAGATTGATCATATTTTTCTTCAATACTTACAAAAAGTTTCCTAACATTTTTCCCCTAAGTATTGTAAGAAAAATAACTACTCATAACAAAGAACATGAAAGAAATTTAAACCACAGAAAATCAAATTGTAACAGAAACATTGTTCAACAAAAGAAATAATGGAAATAAATTGTTTATCAAGCACTATCAAGATTGGCTCAGTAAAGATCACCATCCTTTAGTCTCTTCTTGAAGTTAATTATTTTGTTGCATTCCTTAAACATTGCCTTGTACCAAGTTCTTGCTTCAATCCATTCATTGATGATCTTCTCAATCTTTTTCCTCAGCAACTCTTTGTCACGACCCTTTGCTTTAAACTGCTCCTGCTTCTTGTTCATGCATTCCTTTATGTATTTGAGATTCTGGTTTGAGTACTTGCATATTTAATATACTCTAAAAAGAGCCTTCTCTCCTTCATGATCCCTGGAAACAGCAAAAAGTTCTGGATTTTCAATAATAACTCTTGTTCTGGCTTCTTCTTGTAGTTCTGTTGGGATTGTTGTGTCAGGAGGGGGCATGAGTAACTTTTTGTTAATTACATAGTTGTAATTAATGCAAAGATCAAAATCAGTTAAAGCTATTCATGTAAATAGCGTCCTTCCAGCTTTTGAGAGGCTGCCAAGGGCTCTCCTTATGACCCTTGTGTTTCCTTTTTCTTCATCAAAAGTCATTTTCAGCATAATCAGGTCTACTGGATGGAGCCTATATGCTAAATCACCATCTTTGATTACCTCTTTATCACCATTCCTTCTAATCAAAGTATACTTGTTTTGCTCATGGATGCCCACAACTGCATCTGGTGTAACAAGGGGATCCACTTTGCTGACTCTCATTACAGGATTAGTTTGAACTCTGTGAATGCTGCATTCTCCTCTTTCAAGTCTTTCCAGCCTTAAGTCCTTGCTCATAGGACTCAGTGGTCTTTCTTCTTTATCCTCTTCAGACCAGTAGAATTCTTTGAGTTTGTTTTCAGGAAACATCATGTCTTCTCTCTCAATTTCTTGTACAAAAGTGACATTTCCTTCTAAATCCTTGCACTATCTTTGGTCTCTTTGAAGATGTTGCAGATTCGTCCCATTTTCTTTTCTCTGCTAGGTTCAAAGACTTACTAAAATCTGTTTCACCTGATGAGGTCCTTTTTGGTGGTTCTTGTTGGTTTTCTTTGTCTATTGAAGGACCACTGCTTGCATCTGATATGATTAGAGGAGAAAGTTCAAATCTTTTGAGAATTTCTGACCTTGATACTGGTGGTGGGAGCCCCATTGGTGTAGGCCCATATAGACTGGATGGAGTAACTGGTTTTGGTTGTGCTATACAGATGATTATCGGGACATCCAAGTGTGAAACTTCTTTTGGAATGGGGGTTCTCAACTCATGAATGTCTATATTTGTCAATCTTACAACATTGTAATGCATTCTCATCATCGGTGAATGCACATCACTCATGAGTTGTGCATTTTTCTTTTCTTCTTCAAGCATCTTCTCAAATTCAGTTTTGAATTGTTGTTTATGTGCTGCCCATTCTTTTACCATCTTCTTAATAGCATCTGATAAACTGTTGTTGGTTGCTCTTAGGCTGCTAATTTCTTCGAGTTTTTCACAAGAAGTTGAAGTTCCTCTTATTTCAACAGCTTCCTTCATCTGTTTCTTGATGCTTTCCATTTCTTTAAAAGCATTCTTGAATTCTACTGTGAATCTGCTACTTTGTGATAAACTTTCTGGTGGCTTCTACATATTTTTCAGAGTTTCAGTATTTTTTTTTTCAGTTTGACTCTTAATTGCTTCTATTGATTCTAATAAAGCTTTTGTCTCATATTTTTGGCTTCTTAATTCTTCTAGCAGCATGTCTTGTTTAGCTTCCACTGGTGACTTGGTTCCTCGGTTTGATGTTTCTGCTACAACTTTTATGACAATGTTTAACACATTGCCAAGTTGTTCTGTTGAGATGAGTGGTGTTTTGATGTGTGTAAAATGCAACATATAAATTACATCAAATGAGGCATAAAACTAACCCTTTTTAGTACTAATGTTAGAAAAAGTGTGCTTTTGTCTTCCTTTTGTATTTTCAGGGTTAAATGAGCTTAAATGAACAAAAGAAGCAAAAATACAGCCAAATCTAACACTAATACAAGAAAAGGAATAAACGTGGCATGCCCGAACCCTCAACAGGATCTTCCCAAGCAAAAACAAGACATCAGAAGGCTAAACACGCCCCGTGCTCATTGAACACGGGGGCGCGCCCAAGTGTCTACAGAAAAGACAAAGTTGTAAAAGCTTCTATTTCCCAACACAGGGGCATGCCCAGTGACACGGGGCCGTGGTCAACGCTAAGATTCGTAGAATCCAGGCAAATCTTGATAGTACAGATACGCTTCTGCACACGGGGCCGTGCCCAGCGGACATGGGGGCGTGGTCAACTAATAAAGATAAACTGCATTTAATGAAGAAAGAGAAGATGGGTGGACATGGGACCGTGTCCGGGCTTCTATGCAGGCTATAAATAGGGGTTCTTAGTTCATTGCAAAGGCATCCCTTGACAAACCACCTCTCTCCCACTTCACCCACACTCCACCACCATCACAACACCCACATCCACCACCATCATCCATCATCCATCATAGAGTGTGTGTAGTAGTCTCGGGGTCCAAGATTGATAGTAACAGTTCTTGACAATCAAAGGCCATGTTTGCCTAAGTCTCTTACATCACTTGGTGAAGACAAACATTTAGTGTAATACTTTTGTTTTTTAATCTTTTCGCACTTTTTATTTGGTTTTGTATTAATGACTTTAATAACTAGTTTCTTATGTTGAAGGTAAAACTTCCTTATCATTTATCCGTGGTGTCTTGGCGTTATTTTACTGTCTATATAAAATAAAAGATTTACACCATTCATATCTCCACGGTCTATATGGAGATATGTTGGCTACCTGGTCGGGGGTTAAGGGAATGGTTTGGTAAGGTTCTTGCCTTGTTCAGTGTATAGATCCTGTAAGGACCTGGATCAAGTTTAGTAGGACCTCCTTCGATACCCACTGGTATTGGATGGCGGGGGTGCGAATTCCTTGATCCCCTCATATGTAAACTACTATTAATACATTAACCCAGCTACTTAGGATTGTATCCCTGCTGACTCAAACTACTTAGCCGAGGGTAACGTCACCTTCAAAAGAGGGGCCTACCACATTACGCAATAATAACTTAATTAATTATCTTCCAATAATCCAACCCTTTAGGATTGTATCCTTGCTGACTCAAACTACTGGGTTGAGGGTAACGTCACCTTCAAAAGAGGGGCCTACTACTATAACTAAGATAATCTCTTAAAAAGTGCAAAAGTGCGGAAAACATCAAAGGTTACACTAAAGGCGAGTCGGATCCAAGTGATTCATCTTGTCTATCTGTTTTTATTTTATTTTTATTTTCAACATTTTTAGTTTTTATTTTCATGTTTAAACCTTTTTCTGAATTTTTTATTTGATTAGACGTTGAGGATAAACCGGTACTAAAAGCTCTTGTGTCCTTGGACGACCTCGGTATCTTACCAACGCTATACTACGCTCATGATGGGTGCACTTGCCCATATGTGTGTTTAGTGTTAGTAAAATATCATGTTTTATAAATTTAAAACTTGACTAAAGTGTTAAAAAGGGCTTAAAATATACTTAAATATATATCACACTCGACACGCATCATGTTTCAATGGGAAAAGGAGGAACAATAGATGTTACAACTACCAAACCAGTAGAAGACACATTTGCAACTATTTTTAAAGGGTTAGATTGATCATGAGACCAATCAGTAACACCTTCACCAGATTTGTGAAACTCATTCATATCTGGAATTTCCTCACTTCCTTGAATCATTTTGGTGAATGACCCTCCATGAGTTGCCGAGAAAAGCCTAGTTTCCTCTTCTAGGTTTCCTTGATCAGTAGACTAATCTCCACCTGTTGTTGTCTCAATCTCCTCCTCACCAATTGATTTGGATTCAACATGTATGGGACTGATAATCTCCTCATTTATTGCATCAGATTGTCTATGAATAATTTTATAACTCACTTGAACAATTTTTTCAGAATCAGAATCTGTTGAGTTTCTTTCAATATTTAAAGAGCGATTAAATTGAGCACCTAATTCATGTTGCACTTCTATTTCTAGATTCTCCACTCGCTCATATGTTTCCATCAGATTTGGTGAAATTTTGGTATCATGTCGCTGATCTTTCTCTGCTTCATTAGTTTTTGGTGCCACAGACATTCGATCATTGTCTTCTAGTGAAGAGCTGCTGTCAAACACTTCTTCTTGATCTTCTTCTTTATTTTGAATGTCTTCATGTATTTTCTGGTATGGTGAATCCTCTGCTATCAGCCATAGCATTCTTTCTTGTAAAATTGGCACATTTTTGTTAGAGGTCCATCTTTGGTTGCATACCAGGGTTTCAAGATCTGTGACTTCCAGATGTTTTCTAATGCAGGTAGCTCCACATTTCTTTCTTCAAAGGTTTCAACACTTATAATTGACCAGAATCTTGGATGAGTGACGTGTCAAGGGGTGTACGGATTTTTAATGTTATTTTAGTACCTTTTTACCTTTTAATCAAGCTTTAAATTTTAAAGAACTATCACTCACTACAACACGCTAGGGCAAGTGCACCCATCATTGGTGTAGTATAGTGATGGTACGATACCGAGGTCGTCCAAGGACACAAGAGCTTTTAATACCGGTTTATCGTCAACGTCTAATCGACCCAAATTTTAAGATAAATAGTTTTAAACATGTAAAATAAAAAATAAAATAAATAACAAGAAACAAATAACAAGAAAGAATCACTTTGCTCCAACTTATCTTTTATGTGTCATTTGATGATTTCCGCACTTCGGGTTTTTTAAGGGATTATCTTAGTTATTGAGGCATGACCCTCTTTTGGAGTCAACGCTACCCTCAGCCATATTGGTCTGAGTCAGCAGGGATACAGTCTCGTAAGGCCAGATTATTGAAAGATAATTAAGTGAGTAATTAATGCAAAATGTGGCATATCCCTCTTTTGGAGGCAACGCTACCCTCGGACATATTGGTCTGAGTCAGCAGGGATACAGTCCGGCAAGCCCGATTTAAAGTTTTAATAGTAGTTTATTTATAAGGGATTACAAGCCGTTCTTACTTCCCCCAATTTGATGCTATATGCCTAAAGTGAAGTCCTAATAAGCATGAATCAGGTCCTCACAGGATCTACATACTGGACGAGGCATGAACTTTACCCAAACCATCCTTCTAACCCCCTTCCCAGCAGTTAACGTGCTTTATATAGACCGTAAAGACACGAATGAGTGAATCGACAAAAACATAAGAATGATAGAATAAAAATTCACATTCAATAAAAACTAGTTATTAATGTCATTAATATACCCAATTAAAAAGTGACCAAAGGTTGGAAATCAAAAGTAATATACAAAAGATTTCGTCTTCACCAAGTGATGTAAGAGATTAGCCAAGCATGGCCATAGTTTGACAAAAGCACTTACTTTCGATCTTGGATCCCGAGACTACTCTAACTCTACTAAAGTGGTGGAAGATGATGGTATTGTGGTGGTGGAAGTGAGAGAAATGGTTTGCCAAGGGATGGTTTGCAAGTGAGCCAAGCACCTGTATTTAGTTGAAACAAGAGACTCACACAGCCCGTGCCTGGTGGGCACGCCCCCGTGTCCTTCATTTTCTCTGTCTTCGTTTAATGCTCTGTCAGCTCTTCTACACACACGGTCCTGTGTCTTCTGTACTTGTTGTACGAACCTAGATTTGCGAATTTGAGAGTTGACCACGGCCCGTGCTGAGGTGACACGGCCACTTGTCCCTTGTCGTTTTCTATGTGTCTTTATTCTCTAAGGAATCTTGATTGGGGCATGGCCCATGCCTGGCTGGGACGGCCCCGTGCTTGGCTTCTGACTTGTTGCTTCAATTTATGTGTTACATTTTGTGCATATCAATGAGTTAAGTGGGATGAGATCTTTCAAGACTGGTGAGTACTGACCTTTTCATCAAATTGAAAATTTTTGTTCCATAATCAATGTTTAACCCAATAATGAGTCCATACATGATTGTGAGAATGGACCAATATATATGATCAGCCCCTCCAATCTTTGAGGTTAAACACATTATCAATGTCTCCATCATAACTTGCCAGAAGGCAGGTATTTGTTTCTCTTGAATTCTCCTATCCTAGTGACTAGCTCTTTGTAGCCGAGTGCTATGAATTCCTTCATCAACTCATCATTCATTGGTGCTTCCATGTAGCTTGCTTTAATTGGAAGTTCCAATCTCTGATTTTTCTTGGGGTGATTGTTACTGAAATACTTCCCCATAGATGAGCTTTAACTTCATCCTTGCCCGTTTCTTTGAGTGTGTGAACAAGTTGTTGTATGATGTTTTCAAGTACCTCCCTGGTCTTTATCATAGCTTGAGTAATCGGACAGTTCAACAAGAACGCAACTAAAAGTTGACATCTTTGATCGTATTGTGAGTGTTGAACGGTCATCATTAGATTGTTGTCTTTGACAGGTAGAAATTCGTCTTCCGTGATGAAGGTAACATTGTGTTCAACTGCTGGAATGTTGAGGTTGATGGTGTTTGGTGCAGACATGGTGATTTGAGGTTGAATTTTACCTTTCAAAAACAAAGGGGTTTAGGGCTTGTAAGGTTTGAGGTTGAAGATGAAGTCCTAATTTTGAAATTGGGTATTTATAGGTTTGTGGGGACAGAGATCGTGGGGTGGTTAGTATTTAAGTAGGTTTATGACAAGTTAATGGTAATTATCTTTAGAGTAAATTGCCAAAATCGTCCCTGAGGTTTGGGCATGTTTGCCATTTTCATCCAAAACAACACTTTTGTATAATATAGTCCTTCACTTTTTGGCCCTTTTGCCATTTTCATCCAAACATCTAATTTGCTTTGTTTTTTCTATCAAACATTTGGATGAAAATGGCAAAAAATCCCAAATCTTGGGGACGAATTTGGCAAAAAAGTCAGATGTTTGGATGGAAATGGCAAAAAATATCAAAAGTGAAGGACTATATGGTACAAAAAAAAATTGTTTTGGATGATAATGACAAACATACCCAAACCTCAGGGACGATTTTGGCAATTTACTCTTATCTTTATCTAAACCGTTTTTGAACTTTTGATATATCTCCAATATTTTTCAATAAGATGAATTGTGGTTGGTGAATACTAATGACCTTGTGGTACTTTTCACCTCTTGTAAGACCCCTTTTAGAGAAAATCTCCACTTATATTCTTTATAGAAACTAACATCTTTCCCCCTTTTTGAAAGGCAAAATTCAAGCTTCTGGTGACGTCATTAGAAAATGTGTCTAATATTTTGTGTATCAGAACTCGTTCTTCTTGCATTCATTTTCATCAAAAAGTCATCAGAATTGTATCTTCCCCCTTAATAGAGTGCTTTTTTTAAGATGATAGGTAATGAGTAGAGTATCAGAAATGGTACTTACATGTGTTTGTCTGGTGAAACTTCTTGTCCTTTCTTGAAGAGGTGTTTTGCAACCAAAAACATATAAAAGGAGAAAGAGAAATAATATGAGAAGTGTTCTTTATGTTTCAAGAAAGGATTTGATTTGAACGAATTTGATGGTATTCTCTTGTTTTTAGCAGTTAGTTCTATTGTTCCTGATTTTACCAGACTTCCAAAGCAATTGTTCTGTTTTTATCAGAAATGATCATTTACTTGATTAGAATTATGTGCCCTTTTGATATTAAATGATTTTCTATCTAATAATCTTAATGCTCAATTGTTTTGTCTTAAAACCTTTTTACCCTTACTTTGTTCCCTCCTTCCTTTTTTTATTTTTAAATAAAAAAATCAAAAACTAAAATTATAAAAAAAACAGTTAAAAAAAGGCTTAATTTTTTTTACAAAAGTGATTTTTTATTGGAATAGTTTCTACCCATTTTTATAAGCAAAAGCGCTAAAACAATTTAAAAAAAAAATGATTTTTAACATGTTAAGTTAATTTTATAAGATATATTTTAACTGTTTTTTAAACATTTTTTATATTTTTTTGTTTTTTAATTTTATATTAATAATGTTTCTACATGTATTTATAAGGAAAAGCGCCGAAAATATTTTAGAAAAAGTTGATTTTTAACATGTTAAGTTGAATCTTTAAGAGTGTTTCCCGGTTCCCCACTTTTTTAGTTGCGAGAACCGTAGTAACCACTTTTCCACCATTGATTTTTTTGTTTGATGGTTGAGATTAAAAGAAAATATAACACGTGTTAAAATGTTTTTGTCTTATTTGGTTAGTAATATTTTATTGTAATAAGGGTACTTTGGTTAACTGCTATTTTTGTCTTATTGTCTTAATTGTCTTCTTTTTCTTTTTGTGTTAATTACTTTTTTTATTAGGGTTTTACAAATCAGATTTTTTTTACAAAGAAAATTTTTTATATATTGTTTTACAAAGCAGATTTTTTATAGATTTTTTTACAAAGCAAATTTTTTATAGATTTTTTTACGCCCCGGTTTTAATTTTTTTACGCCCAGGTTTTAAACTTTTTTACGCCCTGTTTTTGAATTTTAGAATCTTAACAAACAAACTCAACCAAAAATCAAGACTCATAGATGTCTCAGATAAGTTAATACTTATCATCATCGGCTGAATATAAAAAGCAACAACGAAAATCAAAACCATCGCGGATCTTGAAAAACCAGGGGTTGGTTCAAAGTTTCCAAAAATCATGGCTGCAAAGTGCGATTGCAGGTCAAAAACCTACCCTCCACCATCCTTGCCACGCCATCATCATCAATTGTTGGAAAAAAATGTTTTCAGCTATCAATGCCAAGAAAAAAATGTTTTCAACTATTACCGCATATGAAGAAAGTTCAAATTGCAGTTGGGTCTCCGTGTATGGATCTCAACACAACCAACTGAACAGAGCAAGTCATAGAAACAATAGTGAGCTTCAGCAACTCAACCCATATCTTTATTTCAACACAACCAACTGAACATAGCAAATCATAGAAACAACAGTGAGCTTCAGCAACTCAACCCAAAAAAGAACCAAAAACTCCTTGTAAACAAACCCATTTTAGGCAACCAAAGAACAGAACCAGCACTCTAGCAAAAAAAATAAAAAACAAAAAAACAAACAAACAAAAAGATCAATAACAAAAGGAAAGAACAAAAATCACAATTTCCAATAATAAAAACTCAAGAATGGCAATTTACCAATGATATAGAATGCCAAGCCAGTTTCCACATACAATCAACAATCAAAGGTTGATGCCATCGTATTTGTACTCATCGGCACCACTGGCACCACCGGGATGAAACAAACATTTAGAACTAATCACTTGGAACGACGACATATTTATACTCATCGGCATCACCGGGATGAAACAAAAAGTCACCTCAGGTCGTCAGACCCCAACACCACCATCGGTGAAAGAGAGATAGGGTGAGAGTCACCAACCCCAAACACCACCATCGGTGAAAAGTC
>CM060415.1:92429291-92469291 GCA_030545235.1 Helianthus tuberosus | reverse complement strand
TGTTCACACTATAAGTTACACTTTGGACCCTGAAAATATAGTTTTTTTTTTGTTATGGCGTTTTAACTAGTATGAATTTTTTTATTTCCAATCAAAGCTGCGTGTATGATGAAACTAATTAAATACTTGTGTTCACACTTGTTTACACTTGTTCACACTATAAGTTACACTTTGGACCCTGAAAATATAGCTTTTTTTTGTTTTGGCGTTTTAACTAGGAGCTGGCTCAAAAAAATGGTTTTTTTTTAGCTGTTGTAAATTATAGCTCAAAAAATAGCTTTTGAGTGTTTTATGGCGTTCAAAAAAATGGTTTTTTTGAGCTGTTGTAAATTATAGCTTAAAAAATAGCTTTTGAGTGTTTGGCGTTTTTCTAAATGGGGTGTTTTTATGGCGTTTTATTTGAACACCCAGTTCATGTGAGTGGGTGTTTTTTACAATATTACCCCTTAGTGTAATTTAACATCAATGCCACATGTCACCACCAAAATCGTTCTCAGCGTTCTTACACTTTTCACCGTTCTCTCTAAATCCTGACCCTATATATATATATATAGAAACGTGATCAGAAGAAAACGCTCAAAAGTGTGAGAACGGTGAGAACGCATCCTGGCCCAACACGTGTCACGTGGCATAGAGAAGGGCGGAGGGGCTTTTTTGTCCTTTCATCTTTCTTTTTTTAAACGCGTGTCACATCCCGTTTCCATTTTTTGGCGTTTAATAAATATGCGGCGTTTTATTGTTTGTAGATCATGTGACACCTGTGTCACTTCAACCATCAAACAAATTCCAAACCAATGAAATATTGTATTTCATACTTGGGATTTGTAAAAATATGTGTATCGTTTGCACATATCAACTCTTGTTCGATTTCAAGCTTTAAATCGCTTTCTGGAGGGTTATACGCGCTCTGATGCGTAAATATAACCAGTATAATGCAACGAACACTCTGGAATAGTGAAATAGGCTTAACATACCTTAAATAACCTCCACATAATTTAGAAATAAGTTTTGGATGGTTTGGTATGTTGAAATCAAGTTTGTTCAATCGCAGGGACTATTTGTGTCAAACTGTGAAACTATACCGATTTGTATAGTAACGAACATTCCGGAACTTGATCATAAGTTAAATATGCCCTAAATATCCTTCACATAGCTTAGAAATAGGCTTTGAAGTGTTTTATGCGCTAAAATAAACTTTCATGATCAATAGGGACTAAAAGCGTCAAAAAGTGCACAAGTTTGCATTTTCACGCATATCTTACGTTCTGAATATGTCCGGACATCCAAAAATTTATGTAAGCATTAAAATATTTTATTTTAGTGTTTGGCATGATAAAATTCCATTCGTCGCTTAATTTGGATCGTTTTTACGTTCGTTATGACTTCCGTCGTAATTAACCGAACAACGCAACCGTACGACCAAACGAGCCGACATCCGAGATATTTTTGAGCACATTTTAAGTTCCCTATACTTTAACTTCATTTTAGAGCTTTGAAATGGGGTTAACAGGGCTTAAACGTGTCAAAAATGCAAGTTTGGAGCTGCAAGGGCCTGTTCTGCCATTTTTCAAACTTTCAGACCTGCAAGGTCCTTACGGACCGTAAGGTCTGGGTCTTACGGTGCGTAAGCATGTGCCAGACAGCAGAATGTTGTTTCCAGCTTGATACAGCTGTTCCGCACTTGTGCACATGGTTTTTGGGTTTCTATGGGCTGGTTTGTGTGCCCATCAAGGTGCCCAATCAGAATATGGCAAGTGTACGGCTTAGATCGTGCCCCCTTTTGCAAGAAACGATCCTAACGGTTGTGCCATGCCTATATAAACCCAACCCATTTCATTCATTCCTCACATTTGAATCTGATTCTACACTCTCTAAGTGGAAGTATATGCTTCCTACCTGAGAGTGAATCGGGTTCGAATCTTGCGGGGACCTTCTGTAAGTATTCTTTCATTCTTTTCATTCGTTTTAGCGTTAAAGTCAAACTGCGTTTGACTTTCTGCATTGACCAGTTTATGGTCAATGCGAAGTTCGTTTGAACTTCATAACGTGAGCGTAATCACGATGGTCATAGTCCCTAGTGACTATACCTACTGATTACCACGTTATCTAGGCTCAGTGACGAGTCGTAGTTTCGGCCAAAATGCGTGTTCTCGCGTATTTTGTAACCAAACTACTTTTAGGTATCAAAACCGTTTGTTTTGATACCAAACCTGTTTTCTAACTTAACTAAACATGTTTCGACAAGTTTAGCTCGTCACTTCTTAGATTAGTGCTTATGTAGAGTCGTAAGTCAAGCGGTCTAAACAACCGCTTAGACTTACGAACTAGACCCGTTTGGTCGATCTTTAGGATCTGACCAAACACATTAGGTTACCATAGTTGTATAGGGAATAACCTTCCAAGGTTATACCTTATGGTCACCTAGTTTAAGTAGTTATATGATGGGTAGTTTATATGCCTTAGGTAAATTACCAAAATACCCTTTTCATGTGTAATTGGTAATTAAGCATATGTAACCTAAACTTTTGTCATTTAACTGATTATGTAACATAATTAAGTATGTTAGGGCATATAATACTTGTCATAGGAATAGTTAAGCGGTCTGAACGCGTTATACGCGAACGACGCGTTAAAGTAGCATAAGCTACCTAAACGGGTCGTGACGGGTCGTAAGCACTTAGGTTAGGTTTCCTTTAGTATGTAGGCCTTGTTAAACCATATCATATAAGTTCCCACGCTCATTTGGTTCACGAGACCTCATACTATCCAATCCCCCGATTTAGGTCCGGTTATTTATGTAGTTACCTATATTAGGTACCGTTTGATTTCCGGGACTCCTCTAGCTTGTTTGGTAGTTGTTCAAGACTTCTAAGCACTCTCAAGTGAGTACATAGTCCCCTCTTTTACTGTTTTCAAAATGTTTTGGGGTGAAGCATGTGTACCTATCTATTATTTTCATGTTTTCAAAAGTATAATTGATTATACATATTTGTACTTATCTTTTTACAAACTGAATGATTATTTATGGTTTAAACTCTAAAATTTTCTTAAAGATTATAAAATAAATGTTTGGAATAGTACTTATTTGGTTCACCAGGCCGGTTGGTAGTATGATATAGCGCTATAGGATTTGACACCCCATTCCTGTTGTCATGGAATGTCTGAAACCAATTTGTTTCTCCATCCAAATAGGGATTGCTTTTGTGGTATTCCTATAGTCCCAAAGGTGTATTTTGATGCACTAGGTCTGAATGAATTCTTAAGTCTCATTATTTTTGTATATTAAGTTATACTCCCAAAAGTATAGTTTGATATGCTCTCATATGTGATATTGTACAAAACCAACATGTATTTTGTTAATCATTAAAACATAGTTAATATGTTATTTGTAATCCAAAACATAGTTTAATATGTTATTTATCAATCCAAAGTATACTTTTAATATACTACTGAAAATTTAATTACTTTAACAACTAAAGTGTATTTAATATACTATTGTTATGCAATTGGGTTTTGGGTTAGTGTTTAGATAACGGGACGGGTGTAATATGATGAAAACATGGTAGATACGCAGCTGGTACTTCTTATATATAAGTGTTTTCATTGCATTACATACCGTGGCGTTACTTAGTACACTTGGGTTAACAGTTTTGGAACTGAAATATATTTTAATATATTACTTATTCGACTTTCTTAAAACCAAAAGTATATTTTTATATATATACTATGAATCTTTTTATCAAAATATTGTTTTTCAAACAATATATTTTTATAACAAACTTATTCTACTTACTTATTAAATTTCCTATGTATTATTACTTTATATCATTCGATTTCTTATAAATGATTTATAAAAGAAAACCTTTTTCAAGGATCATGACTGCTTTTATTAAAACTTTTTCTTTAAACTCATAAGTCATGAATCCTATTTTCACAAAACCTATGTATCTCACAGGCATTTTTATGCTGACGTACCTATTTTTACACATGTTTCAGGTGCTGCTTTGTGATGATTGATGATATATGCTACACTTAGGATGGACTCGTGCCTTAGCGACTTTAAAACTTGAAAGATAATAGTTGTACTTATTTGATTGTATTTAAAACAATGAGTTCATTTATTCAATAAAACAAAATTATTTATTCCATGGTTGTGAAACAATGATTCTGTTACAACACTCCCCGACGTTTCCGCCACGTTTTGTTGCTTTACGTGGTCGGGGTGTGACAGAAAAGTTGGTATCAGAGCCAATGGTTATAGGGAATTAGGTTATTAGTAATGCTTTGACCTAGACTATAACCTTCCTAGGACCCTAACACAAGTATTCTTGTGTTTAGTTTTAAAACAATACCGTCACTTATTCTTAGGTGACAACCACAATAAGAACACAAATTTCAATCCTGCTTTGAAAACTAATCATCTGTTCTAGGATGATTGATTGTAAGGTTTTGAACCCTCTAAGTTTTCAAAATCCCGTCAAAGTTTGGTCTAAATTATGTTAACACGTGCAAACTGGAAGGGTGGGTGCCTGTACCCTGAGCTTTCTGTCTAAGGCTAGAGTGTTCATACAAATCCGCAATATCGGACCAGTCACTCTTACCTGGGAACTCTTGGGGTGAGTGTCCACTTATAGGCGAGCATGTCTTCGCGATACATTATTTTTGGCCCATTTACTTTGATTAATCGTTGTGTGTCGTTTGTTGCTTCGTAGTAACAAACAAATGACCACCATCTTTGCTTTCATCAATTTTGTCTCATTTCATTCTTTTCGTCTAATCCTTTCACCTGTTTTCCTTCCTGTTTTCCCTTTTAGAATGCCTCCTCGATGCGAAAATCCGCTCCCAAATGCCGAAATGGCACATATTATAGCACAGCATATGGCTGCTGTACTCCCGAATATTTTTGCTCAAATGAATCAAGCCATCAACAACCAGAATGCTCCATGCAATTTCAAAAGCTTCAATTCAGCTAACCCACTGAAGTTTAGTGGTTCTGAAGGAGCAACTGGGCTCCTACAGTGGTTGGACGGCATTGAGAGTACGTTTCGTCACGTTCAATGTCCTGAAAATCGGAAAGTCGAGTTTGCCTCCAGTGTATTTCAGAAAAGGGCTCTTACGTGGTGGAACGGAGTTATGAGGGACCGTGGCGCTGAGGTGGCATTAGCACAGACTTGGGCTGAGCTTAGGGCTCTTATGATGAAGGAGTTTTGTCCTCGTCATGAACTGAGAGCTTTAGAAAGGGAATTCGATGACCTGAAGCAAGACAGTGGTGAACATCGAGCCTATACTGACCGTTATGAAGAATTGAGCCTGTTGTGTCCTGCTATCGTTACTCCTGTGGATAAGGCGATCGAGAAATATATTGATGGTCTTCCTGACTTAGTTCAGGATATTGTTACTGGCAGTAACCCTACTACTGTCAGACAAGCCATTGAACTGTCTGCCACCCTAACTGAATCCCACATCAGGAAGGGTAAGCTTTTTCGAAAAGGCGATCCAAGACCATCTGACAAGGCTGCTCAAGCTGAGCCAAAGGAAAAATAGGCTGAGGTATCCAAGAAGAAGAAGCGCAAAGCCTCTCAAAACTGCGCCATAACTGCTCAAGACAAACAGGTTGCACCAAACCAGCTAGCACAACCTCGCAAAAGGCAAAACTATGTTGGTACCGCACCTTTGTGCAATAAATGCAACTGTCATCATCTGGAGCAAGAGCAATGCCCCAAATGTACCCATTGTGGGCGGTTGGGACATTTGATCAATGTTTGCCGTTATGCAAATCAAGCTGCTGCAAACCCTGCTGCTGTTCAAGCACGGTTCCCTCCGGGGTCATGTTATAACTGTGGTAACCTTACGCACTACAGAAACAATTGCCCAAGACTTGTTAACATACCTCCAGCACGTGGACGAGTGTTTAACATCAATGAGGCAAACGTGAACAATGATGCAGCAGTGAAGAATTAGTGTTTTGTTATTTCCTTTGGTTGTTATCTATTGACATTTAAAGACAAGTCAGTTGTTATATAAATAAAAATTCATCGTTTTTATTTTTGCAAAACTGATACGATTGTGTGAATGTTTGATACAACCTTATGATGCCAATGCAAGGACAAACTACTCGTGTGGTTCTGTCATTTTTATGATCACTTGTGATCTCCCTAAGAATCTTAAACGCTCGTTTCTTTTAAGAAACAAAGCCAAATTCCTCTTAAGATCTTTCTATCTCCATAGTTAGATTCTTGTGTTCAAAGTGCCAAATGAAATCCACGAATTGGATTCCTGGTGTGCTTTAAATATCTGTGTCCAAAGATAACAAATTAATAATCAAGTTAATCAATTATGTGATTATGTGCTTAAGTGTTTTCTTATATGTTTTGTGTTTTTATGTGATCCATCCAAATCCTCATAGAGTCTTCCATATCTCATATGAGGGATTCATAGTAGGATATCTAAAGGTACTATCTTAAATCCTTAATGGACTTCAACGTTGTAGTTAAGTCCCATGGGTTATAAAGTACTATTTTATAATTGGACCCCCCTTGAGTGGTCTAGTTAAACAGATTGATTTGAAAATCTGGTTAGGAATATCATGTGATGATATAATTGAAAAGATCCCTTTAAATGGTCTATTTAAGGAGATCGTACAACGGTCTAGTTAAGAAGATCATGTGTTGATCTAGTTAAAAAGATCGTTCGTTGATCTAGTTAAAAAGATCCTTTGGTGGTCTGGTCTAGTCAAGTCGCTTCATGTTTATTCAATTGATTTTTTCCCCTATGCATTATGAAATGAACTGTGCGGACTGTGCAAGGAATTACGTAATTATGGAGGCCTACATAATTATGGAATTCAGTGCACAGAAACCACAAGAAGTTTTGTCATGTGTTAAGACCTATAGTGACAAGAGTAATGATACGGGAGAAGTCTTGGACCTTGACCGATGCAATTTTATCTTACACTCCCCAATTCTGATTTCAAGCACACACAAGTTTCCTATGATAAGTCTTCACGGGAAACGTTATCCTGCCCGTAGTTTGAAACTCCATGTTTTGCTAACTACAAGGACTTCACTTTGAGGGTTGACAATTTCGCTAAGAACCCTATCATGGCCCAGAGTTCTACTTAGGGTTCAAGGGATTCATTCAAAAGCGAAAACATCACAGTTGTCCTCACAAGTTTCTCCTCAAATTTAAATTTCGGGACGAAATTTCCTAAAGTAGGGGAGACTGTGACACCTGTGTCACTTCAACCATCAAACAAATGCCAAACCAATGAAATATTGTATTTCATACTTAGGATTTGTAAAAATATGTGTATCGTTTGCACATATCAACTCTTGTTCGATTTCAAGCTTTAAATCGCTTTTTGGAGGGTTATACGCGCTCTGATGCGTAAATATAACCAGTTTAATGCAATGAACACTCCGGAATAGTGAAATAGGCTTAACATACCTTAAATAACCTCCGCATAACTTGGAAATAAGTTTTGGATGGTTTGGTATGTTGAAATCAAGTTTGTTCAAGCGCAGGGACTATTTGTGTCAAACAGCGAAACTATACCGATTTGCATAGTAATGAACATTCCGGAACTTGATCATAAGTTAAATATGCCCTAAATATCCTTCACATAGCTTAGAAATAGGCTTTGAAGTGTTTTGTGCGCTAAAATAAACTTTCATGATCAATAGGGACTAAAAGCGTCAAAAAGTGCACAAGTTTGCATTTTCACGCATATCTTACGTTCTGAATATGTCCGGACATCCAAAAATTTATGTAAGCATTAAAATATTTTATTTTAATGTTTGGCATGATAAAATTCCATTCGTCGCTTAATTTGGATCGTTTTTGCGTTCGTTATGACTTCCGTCGTAATTAACCGAACAACGCAACCGTACGACCAAACGAGCCGACATCCGAGATATTTTTTAGCACATTTTAAGTTCCCTATACTTTAACTTCATTTTAGAGCTTTGAAATGGGGTTAACAGGGCTTAAACATGTCAAAAGTGCAAGTTTGGAGCTGCAGGGGCCTGTTCTGCCATTTTTCAAACTTTTAGACCTGCAAGGTCCTTACGAACCGTAAGGTCTGGGTCTTACGGTGCGTAAGCATGTGCCAGACAGCAGAATGTTGTTTCCAGCTTGATACAGCTGTTCCGCACTTGTGCACATGGTTTTTGGGTTTCTATGGGCTGGTTTGTGTGCCCATCAAGGTGCCCAATCAGAATATGGCAAGTGTACGGCTTAGATCGTGCCCCCTTTTGTAAGAAACGATCCTAACGGTTGTGCCATGCCTATATAAACCCAACCCATTTCATTCATTCCCCACATTTGAATCTAATTCTACACTCTCTAAGTGGAAGTATATGCTTCCTACCTGAGAGTGAATCGGGTTCGAATCTTGTGGGGACCTTCTGTAAGTATTCTTTCGTTCTTTTCATTCGTTTTAGCGTTAAAGTCAAACTGCGTTTGACTTTCTGCATTGACCAGTTTATGGTCAATGCGAAGTTCGTTTGAACTTCATAACGTGAGCGTAATCACGATGGTCATAGTCCCTAGTGACTATACCTACTGATTACCACGTTATCTAGGCTCAGTGACGAGTCGTAGTTTCGGCCAAAATGCGTGTTCTCGCGTATTTTGTAACCAAACTACTTTTAGGTATCAAAACCGTTTGTTTTGATACCAAACCTGTTTTCTAACTTAACTAAACATGTTTCGACATGTTTAGCTCGTCACTTCTTAGATTAGTGCTTATGTAGAGTCGTAAGTCAAGCGGTCTAAACAACCGCTTAGACTTACAAACTAGACCCGTTTGGTCGATCTTTAGGATCTGACCAAACACATTAGGTGACCATAGTTGTATAGGGAATAACCTTCCTAGGTTATACCTTATGGTCACCTAGTTTAAGTAGTTGTATGATGGGTAGTTTATATGCCTTAGGTAAATTACCAAAATACCCTTTTCATGTGTAATTGGTAATTAAGCATATGTAACCTAAACTTTTGTCATTTAACTGATTATGTAACATAATTAAGTATGTTAGGGCATATAATACTTGTCATAGGACTAGTTAGGCGGTCTGAACGCGTTATACGCGAACGACGCGTTAAAGTAGCATAAGCTACCTAAACGGGTCGTGACAGGTCGTAAGCACTTAGGTTAGGTTTCCTTTAGTATGTAGGCCTTGTTAAACCATATCATATGAGTTCCCACGCTCATTTGGTTCACGAGACCTCCTCCTATCCAATCCCCCGATTTAGGTCCGGTTATTTATGTAGTTACCTATATTAGGTACCGTTTGATTTCCGGGACTTCTCTAGCTTGCTTGGTAGTTGTTCAAGACTTCTAAGCACTCTCAAGTGAGTACATAGTCCCCTCTTTTACTGTTTTCAAACTGTTTTGGGGTGAAGCATGTGTACCTATCTGTTATTTTCATGTTTTCAAAAGTATAATTGATTATACATATTTGTACTTATCTTTTTACAAACTGAATGATTATTTATGGTTTAAACTCTAAAATTTTCTTAAAGATTATAAAACAAATGTTTGGAATAGTACTTATTTGGTTCACCAGGCCGGTTGGTAGTATGATATAGCGCTATAGGATTTGACACCCCATTCCTGTTGTCATGGAATGTCTGAAACCAATTTGTTTCTCCATCCAAATAGGGATTGCCTTTGTGGTATTCCTATAGTCCCAAAGGTGTATTTTGATGCACTAGGTCTGAATGAATTCTTAAGTCTCATTATTTTTGTATATTAAGTTATACTCCCAAAAGTATAGTTTGATATGCTCTCATATGTGATATTGTACAAAACCAACATGTATTTTGTTAATCATTAAAACATAGTTAATATGTTATTTGTAATCCAAAACATAGTTTAATATGTTATTTATCAATCCAAAGTATACTTTTAATATACTACTGAAAATTTATTTACTTTAACAACTAGAGTGTATTTAATATACTATTGTTATACAATTTGGTTTTGGGTTAGTGTTTAGATAATGGGACGGGTGTAATATGATGAAAACATGGTAGATACGCCGCTGGTACTTCTTATATATAAGTGTTTTCATTGCATTACATACCGTAGCGTTACTTAGTACACTTGGGTTAACAGTTTTGGAACTAAAATATATTTTAATATATTACTTATTCGACTTTCTTAAAACCAAAAGTATATTTTTATATATATACTATGAATCTTTTTATCAAAATATTGTTTTTCAAACAATATATTTTTATAACAAACTTATTCTACTTACTTATTAAATTTCCTATGTATTATTACTTTATATCATTCGATTTCTTATAAATGATTTATAAAAGAAAACCTTTTTCAAGGATCATGGCTGCTTTTATTAAAACTTTTTTCTTTAAACTCATAAGTCATGAATCCTATTTTCACAAAACCTATGTATCTCACAGGCATTTTTATGCTGACGTACCTATTTTTACACATGTTTCAGGTGCTGCTTTGTGATGATTGATGATATATGCTACACTTAGGATGGACTCGTGCCTTAGCGACTTTAAAACTTGAAAGATAATAGTTGTACTTATTTGATTGTATTTAAAACAATGAGTTCATTTATTCAATAAAACAAAATTATTTATTCCATGGTTGTGAAACATTGATTCTGTTACAACACTCCCCGACGTTTCTGCCACGTTTTGTTGCTTTACGTGGTCGGGGTGTGACAGATCAGGATCATAGTAAACATTTTGGCGTTTTAAGTATGTTTTTGTTGGGATTTTAACATGTTTATCAAAGCAATTTCATCCATATGAAATAAAAACGCAGCGGATATAATATTTAAAACATGTTACTTTTAAGATATAAATTTCATTTAAAAGCAAAATCCCAAAACCCGGATCCATATATGAAGATGCATACTATCAAACATAACCATAGGATGTTTAGAAAACTACCTTCCAAGGAGTAAAGGATATAAAGAAGATGATGATTCTTGAACGGTTGCCCTCAAGTGTAGAAGACCTCAAGCTTGTATACCCCAAGCCTTCCAACAAACACCTTATGTTTAGCTAGGATTTCTACACTCATAAACTCACTTGAAAATCCCTCACAAAACCACCACCTTCGCCGAAAATATGAGAGACAATTTTAGAGAGTTATTGCACTAGAAATTACAAACTTGAAAAATATAAATCCACCATATGTTGGCCGATTTCTAGAGAGAAAATATCTAGTATTCTCAAGTTCATAATTTTAAAATGATCATCCATCTTTTTTGTCTTGCAACAACTTGTCTTAAAAGAATGAGAGAGAACTTAGCCACCCATCTTGCCCAATGAGAGAGCATCTAACACATGCAAGTGCATGTAATGTGATTGGCCAAAACATTTAGGGAATACCACCCAATCAACACACATGCAAATGCATGAAATCTCATTGGACCAACAATTTTTTGGAAGACCCCATGGGGGGGGGGGGGGGGTGGCGGCCTAGACTTTTATTTAAAAACAAATCCATTTTTTCTTTTAAATATTATAAGTCTTACATATATATATTTTATAAAATATAACATCATATGTTATAAGACTTATGCTATTTTTATTATGTTATTTAACCAATTAAATAACAAAATAAAATACTCTCTCAAAACAAATTATCCATATAATTTATTAGTTTGTCAAGTGCAATTATTTAGAAAACCAATTTCTAAATATTCTAAGTGTTAACATTTATTTGTTTGATCATATCACAAATAAATATTATAAGTGTTTGTCTAGCTTGTATTTGGGTATGACTTGACTTGGATCATAACGTACTAGCCACATCAATTTAATATGTGTCTTGGGCATACAGAGTCCAACAATCTCCCACTTGCACAAGATACATAGAAGATTGATGCAAATAGTAAATGACGCCTAACTACGGTTTACTACCCCTAATACGTATGACTATATTTCCCATTCAATAACATCATCCCCTTCAAGTCCCTTACTTGAAAATGATTTAGGTGAATCTATCATTTATCCTTTTGTTACAGATGTCATGTTAAATCCAGAGACATAGAGTGATCACTCTCTGTTGATTTAACTTTAGCAGGCCTTAGACATCTTACTCTCAACGAATAAGAGGAACAAATCCCATCTTGACTACATACGTCTCTCACAATCACCTTGTACCACACCTGAGCTTAGCCTTATATACTGTCATATTACTAACAGCGAAGAAATAAGTCAAGGCACAATATTTGGTGAATATCAAGACCCAATATGTATCTCACGTCTGAGGATACTATGATATTCTCCTTTACTCAAATTTACTTATGATCAATCACAAATGATTCCATGCAGTAAGATTTGAGAGCGAGTCAGTCCAATATTTGTATCCCACAAATATCTATGAACTTTGGTAGCAACACTTTGCTCTATATTCATACCTAATGAATATCCACAAATCCAAATTCATAATAGTCTTACATTCATATTTGTTCCCACAAGTATGATCGACTACGGACATTTAGAATAAGCAACTTATTCACGGATCTAAACATGCTAAAATGGAACATTACTCAACATACCATAAAGAGTTATAATAATAATTGTTCCAATATCCAAATATAAAGTAGATCAAATCCAATCACTAGAATATCGAAGTCCTAAGGCACAAGTATGACCCTTCATGCTTTGCCCGTTAAAGGAGCTTCGTGAGTGGATCCGCAATATTTGATCAGTGTGAACTTTGCGAATACATATCTTTCCCTTTTCAACTTCATCCCTTATGTAGTTGAAACTCGGCTCAATGTGTCTAGTCTTTTGATGTACACGAGGTTCCTTGATTTGAGCAATCACACCATTGTTATCACAAAGATCTCTAGGGTCCTGAATGGTAGGGACTACCCCTAGATTGGCAATAATTCAAGTGGCTATTCCATATGAATTATCTCGATCAATGAAGTGGCGATGTATTCTGATTTTGTAGTGGACAATGCTACCCTGATTGTGATCGAGAACCATCTTGATCAGTTTGGAAACTCGTATCCATGTAACCCTTTACAACGAATTCCGAAACTCGCATCCCTGTAACCCTTTACAACGAGTTCTTCTTCACCAGATCCATATATTAGAAATATATCCTTAGTCCTTCTAAGGTATTTCAATATATATTTTTTTAACAGTCACCCAATGACCGTTACTTGCTGGTATCTTCTCGTCATGCTTAAAGCGCATTAACTTGTCCGGTCTAGTGCATATCATTACATAATGAATCATATAGCTGACGCATATGGGATTCCTTTCATTCTTTCCTGCTCATCCAAAATTCTTAATTTCTTCATCAAAACGGTGATTCCAACTTTTAGATGCTTGTTTCAATCCATAGATTTATTTCTTTAACTTGCATACTTTGTCAGGATGTTTTGGATTGACAAAACCTTCAGGCTTAACTATATAGACATCTTCCTCAAGATATCTTTTAAGGAAAGTCGTTTTGACATCCATTTGCCAAATCTCATATTCACATTATGCAGGTATGGCAAATAATATCTTTATTGACTTTAGTATCGCCACAGGCGAAAAGGTCTCATCATAATCAACCCCTTGAGTTTGAGTGAAACCTTTTGCTACAAGTCTCGCTTTATAAGTATCCAAGTTTCCATGCATATTTGTTTTCTTCCTGAAAACCCACTTACTTCCAACTACTTTGGAGTTAAGAGATGACACAACCAATTCCATACTTGGTTATCATACATGGATTGCATCTTTACGTTCATGGCTTCAAGCCATTTGTCATAATCGGATTTTGACATTGCATCATGGTATGTGGTTGATTCACCTGAATCTACCACGTAGTATCCATCCATGAAAAATCCATATCTTTCAGGTGGACTACTAATTCTACCAGATCTGCGAACGTTTTGTGTATTTTGATCAACCACTTGATCGTTTTCAACAACCTCTTGTTGATTGCTAGTTTTAACCAAACGTGTATCGGCTTGTGGTTCCTGATCCTCATCAAGTTCCATTGTTCTACTAATTCCTTACACAAGGAACTTAGCTTCCAAGAACTCAGCCTTTCGAGCAACAAATACCTTTTGCTCTGTTGGATCGTAGAAATAATATCCTATACCATCTTTAGGATATCCTACAAAGATACACTTAGTGGATCGTATTACCAATTTATTTGGGGTGTGTTGCTTCACTTAAGCTTCACAACCCATACCTTTAAATATGATAATGATGGAGCCCTTCCATGTTATTTTTTAAAAGGTGTCTTATCCACTTTCTTAGTTTGGGCCACATTGAATGTTCGGCCTGCGGAGAGCAAAGCGTAACCCCAAAATGATAGAGATAATGAGCTCCTAGCCATCATAGATCGAACCATATCCAAATAGAGTTCGATTCCTCCTTTATCGGAACGAAGAACTTTGATTGAGTTGATTTTGTACTTCACCTTTTGAAGGCTTTGAACATTTCAAAACTTCATCTTTGTGTCAAGTACACATAACCATAACTACTATAGTCGTTGGTAAAAGGTAATGAAGTATCTTTCACCATTCCTAGTCATTGGCTCAAAAGGATCACATACATCCGAATGTATGATACTTAATAGCTTTTTTGCCCTTTTCACTAAAGGGTTTCTTAGTCATTTTACCTTTTAAACAAGATTCGCATATATCAAATGAACCAATTTCATTTTGTTTCCAAAAGACAATTCTTTCGAAGTGTTTACATGCGACATCTGTTTATATGACTAAGGCGATAATGCCAAAGATAGGTCTCACTCAAATCCATTTTGAGTTTCTTGGTGATTGCTTGGTACATTGAACTATCAAATGATGTATTATTATGAATCAATTCATAAATACCATTTGAAAGCATAGCTTTAAAGTAAAACATGTCATTCATCGAAATATAAATGTCATTGTTTACAAACTTTAAATCAAAACCATATTGTCTTATAAGGGAAACTTGAATAATGTTCCTAGTCAAACTAGGAGCATACAAAAACATTTTAAAACAATTTCCAAACCATTTGGAAGTTTCAAAACATAGTCTCCTAGGGCTTCAACTTGAACTTTCATTCCATTGCCCATGAAGAGACTAATGTCTCCCTTGTGTAATGCTTATTTCTTTTGAACCCTTTGCAACAAATTGCAAACATGAGTTCCATATCCGGTATCTAATACCCATGTGTTTGAAGAAATAACATTGATGTCAATATGTATCATAAACATTGTACCTGAGGTTTGCCTAGCATCCCTCTTGTTGTTCAACTCTTTGAGATAGGTTGGACAATTCCTTTTCAAATGCCCTATCTCACCACACTCAAAGCATGGATCGTTCATGGCAATCTTTGCCATCTCTTCTTTTGGTTTCGGTGGTTCCGCTTTAGTCTTTCTTTCCTTTTTTCCCTTTGAATTTCCCGTTACCATTTGCAACATTTGCTTTGGTGTCGGGGTGATGCCTTTTCTTGTCGCCACCCTCATTGATCGTTAGAATGGATAAAGCCCTTTTATCCATATTGAGCCTTTCGAGGTGATCAATGTGGCTTTTCATCTTAAAGACTTAAGATGAGACCGATTGGGTTTCCTCCATTCGACATGCATGAAGCGCTCGAACAATTTCGAAGCGTTCTACCCTTAGGAACATTTCCTACAATTGGTTAATCATGTCGTATGCTTATGATGTTCAAAATCCTTTTGAATCTCGGGAATCATAATTCCTAACATGAGGCAAGAGGCTTGCATAGTATCCTCGATATACTTAATACAATCGTTATAGGCATCCTTATCTTCCATAAGATGTTCATCGGGAATAGGATCGTTCAACACATAGGATATTTTATCTTACTTGAGAACGATTCTTAAGTTTCGATATCAATCCATAGAGTGTTATGATTGAAACGATCTTTTTCAAGGATTGTTTTTAGTGATAGGTTACGGACGGTTTTGGGTAATATTGTTAGCGGCCATCTACAAAAATTTAACAAGGTTCATTTTTAGTATTTTCGATATTATTATATTTTAATCATTAATACCCTTTTATGTCTCATAGACAATTAATAATTAAAATCTAAAATCCAACGTTACATTTAAATATTGGTTAGGTGACCTTTATCCCTCTATTTAAATTAACAAGGTAGTCAACGTTTGACAATTGCAACCCTTTGCAACTTCTAGCCATATGGGATTGGTTAAACATCTTTATGTTTAGTTGGCATGTTTAATCCCATCAACACCTTTGTTCCCCATGCTTCGGTGACCCTAAGTTCATGGTTTCCAAATCAAGTAATCCAATTTACACACACGTGTGAGTTTATACACATAAGTGGTTAGGTGACCTTTATCCCACAAACATGGTAAACCCACCTCGAACATACAAGTTCCTTCAAATGTGGTTAGGTGACCTTTATCCCACAAAAGAGTTCCCGAGTGATTCGAGTGTTGTATAAAAGGATGGTGTTTGACTTGTTTTATAAAAGGGATTTTTGAGTTTTCAAAATTCTAGTTTAGAAAACTTTATGTACCATACATTTGCATGCATTCAAATCCTTGGTACTTTTGTGAAAACAAATTTTCAAGGTTCTTTTTAATAAAACCCATTTTATTATAAAATCATTAAATTTTAATAACCTTTTATTAACCAATTTTAATGATCTTTTAAAGAACCATTTTAAGCTTGTTGTTGATTATTAATTGTTAAGCATGCATATCCAAATATCATCTAAACAATCATAAATAAAACAACCACACAAGCACAACATACATAACAATAGGTGCATAACCATAGCCAACTATTTTGACCACACTTGTTAGCCGAAACAAGTGTGTCAAAAGGTCCTTCCTAAGGGTGAATATAGACACACAAAAAATGTGTCGTTGAACTCCCACTTGATCCCGCATCCAAATGCTTCAAGTCTTCTTCCTGTGTTGTGATTTCTCCACTTTCTTTGAGCTTCCAAAAGTCTTTTATATTCAGCTCCAAACTCTTTTGGACTTCAAAAATGTGTTTTGGCTATCGGGTTAAAATCCCGTTGAGAACGATGAAGTTCTTTGGACCGAATATTATGGTCCAAAGCAAAACCGCATTTTTGTGTGCATCTTCTTTTACAAAATATATCCTAATACATTTTTCTAGTAAAATAAAATGCACCTAATCTATTTAATTTACATACCAAATGAAAATAAATAAATTACATATCTTACAAATGGAAGAACAAAATAATAATTATTACAACCCATTGAAATAATAAATAAAATAAATCACAACGTAATCATTCAACACAAGGTCATGGCTAGGTCATATGCACGAAAATATATATCCAAATATATATATATATTAATTTCAAGAAGCATAAATTTTCGGCTATGTTCAAAAAACCGAAAAGGTAAGTTTTGTCCAAACAAACAAATCATCCATATAAAATAATTTTTCAAGATTCCCTTATGCATGTACGAAAATAATCTTGAAAAACAAAGGGTTAACCGTGTTAAAATTTTCGGCCATAGGGTTTTATTCAAACCCGAAACCCGAAATTTTTAATGTATTGAAGCATGCACTCATATAAGCGGCTCTGATACCATTGTTGGGATTTTAACATGTTTATCAAAGCAATTTCATCCATATGAAATAAAAACGCAGCGGAAATAATATTTAAAACATGTCACTTTTAAGATATAAATTTCATTTAAAAGCAAAATCCCAAAACCCGGATCCATATATGAAGATGCATACTATCAAACATAACCATAGGATGTTTAGAAAACTACCTTTGAAGGAGTAAAGGATATAAAGAAGATGATGATTCTTGAACGGTTGCCTTCAAGTGTAGAAGACCTCAAGCTTGTATACCCCAAGCCTTCCAACAAACACCTTATGTTTAGCTAGGATTTCTACACTCATAAACTCACTTGAAAATCCCTCACAAAACCACCACCTTGGCCGAAAATATGAGAGACAATTTTAGAGAGTTCTTGCACTAGAAATTACAAACTTGAAAAATATAAATCCACCATATGTTGGCCGATTTCTAGAGAGAAAATCTCTAGTATTCTCAAGTTCATAATTTTAAAATGATCATCCATCTTTTTTGTCTTGCAACAACTTGTCTTAAAAGAATGAGAGAGAACTTGGCCACCCATCTTGCCCAATGAGAGAGCATCTAACACATGCAAGTGCATGTAATGTGATTGGCCAAAACATTTAGGGAAGACCACCCAATCAACACACATGCAAATGCATGAAATCTCATTGGACCAACAATTTTTGGGAAGACCCCATGGGGGGGGGGTGTCGGCCTAGACTTTTATTTAAAAAAAATCCAATTTTTCTTTTAAATATTATAAGTCTTACATATATATATTTTATAAAATATAACATCATATGTTATAAGACTTATGCTATTTTTATTATGTTATTTAACCAATTAAATAACAAAATAAAATACTCTCTCAAAACAAATTATCCATATAATTTATTAGTTTGTCAAGTGCAATTATTTAGAAAACCAATTTCTAAATATTCTAAGTGTTAACATTTATTTGTTTGATCATATCACAAATAAATATTATAAGTGTTTGTCTAGCTTGTATTTGGGTATGACTCGACTTGGATCATAACGTACTAGCCACATCAATTTAATATGTGTCTTGGGCATACAGAGTCCAACAGTTTTGGCGTTTTTGGCGTTTTATAGCAACATCGTGCTTTGCTAGCATCCGTTCTCTCAGTTTTCACACTATCAGGCGTTTTTGTGTTTTTGGCGTTTTATATTAATTTTTTTTGTAAGTAGATAATTAGATAATAAAATCAGAGAATTAGATAACAAACAATAGAAATTGAAAAAAAATAAAAATTATAATCTAATTTCTCTTCCAAATCTTCACTGTTATCAGGCTCTTCTACTTTAACCTTTTTGGCGTTTTGAACCTGTTTTGAATACCTTATGTAGATCCTTATTTTCCTACATTACTCCCGTCTTCATTAAGGGGTAAAAGTGTCTTTTTCACTTCGTTTTTTCCTGAATATTTGTCCATCTCATTCAGCAAAAGCTTATAGATATACACACTTCAGAGTAGAATCCATTCAGTGAAACTTCATTCAGAACAATACTCAATATAGAAGAAATGATGTTCCGCATCTATGGCTTTTTTAAGTATCTTTTTTGGCGTTTTAAAGTGAATGGTTTCTTGGAAAGATGGCGTTTATTTTTGGTGTTGTGATCAGTTGATTGTGCAGAGACGTCTCTCTTATAGGATGTTTTTGGCGCGTAGTTTAGGCGGGATTTTTTTTATAATAAATGATATTAATAAAGTAGACGTCTTTTCAGTTACTGTGTGTATTTTTTTACTGTTTTTGTTCAGCTTTTTATGAGCTTTTCTGGTCATAGACATTCCATCTTCCAACTTTGGCGTTTTTTTAATGGCTTTAAGTAGTTTTTGGCGTTTTTTTTTTCCATTTTTAGCTTTTAATAATACTTCTCCAAATTACTTTTATTATAGGTTTGGAGTTTTTGGCGTTTTACTTCATTATGGTGTTTCCCAATGTTTATGACTTTTTGGTTCTTTATTAAACTTTTTTATTCTTAGTCGAAATATACATAACAAACAACAGAAAAGGAAAATTAAAAAACTTAAAATAGAAACAATTCATCTTCGAAATTTTCACTGTCATCAGTCTCTTTCTTCTTTGAAACATGTTCACTGGTGGTTTGCCTTTGTCATGCTTGTGTTTTTGTGGCCGTTTGGAAAGAAAATATGACATGAGTTTTTTGTTTGAATATGCATCTTCAAACCACTCATCAGTGTCATTCGTCTATTCATGCCGTTATATTATTCATCAATAACAAAACACAAAAACTGACATAAGTCTGACACCAGTATCTTTTTGTTGAAGTTTTGTCCATCTCATTCAGCAAAATGTTATTTGAGTCACAACACCTCAGGAAAGAATGCATTCTCCCAAACTTCGCGTAGAACAATATTGAACATACAAGAAACGTTTTTTTGGCATTCTTGGCGTTTTACTGAGGAAATAGTGTATCTGAAAGAAACGTCCATATTTTGGAAATTTTTGATATTCGAGAGATTTGGCGTTTTCTAAGATGATTGGTATATAGTAAAATATGGCGTTTTTTAGTAGGTGTGTTTGATGTTTTGGAATTTTTTGGCGTTGTATGTTGAATGTTATATAGTAGAAAATATGGCGTTTTCAGGTTGGGGGAGCTGTGTTCTTATGTATGAGAATGTTTTGTTTATGAAAGGATGCGTTTTGGATAGTAATGGCGTTTTATTCATTACTTTGGCGTTTTGGTATAGAAGTGTAAAGACCTTTTTACCCTTAATGAAGCGCGTCCACTCAATAGAATTCGTGTTATTTACGAAAAAAAGCAACCGCGCCAATCTAGTCCATAGATTGTTTTGATCGGACGATTCATAAGCGTTTTCACCGTTCTCACACTTTTCACCGTTCTCTCTAAATCCTGACCCTATATATATATAGGGGATGGTTCAAATGAAAACCACTTTTATTGTGAAAACTCGAAAACTAACTAAAAAAAGCCTAAAAAACACACAAATTTTTTTTTTTCAATTTTTTTTTATAAAAATCGCTAGTTTTTATATATGAAAAAAAACTTTAAAAAAAAAAAAAAAATTTGTAGTACACATGTGTAATAATACACATGTGTAGTACACATACACATACACATGTGTATTATTACACATGTGCACTACACAAATTTTTTTTTTTTGAAATTTTTTTTATATAAAAAAACCTGCGAAAATTAATATGCAAAAAAAAAAAAAAATTGGTATGTTTTTTTGGCTTTTTTAATTAGTTTTCGAGTTTTCACAATAACTAGTGGTTTTCATTTGAACCTTCCCATATATATATATATATAATCAAGATAGGACAACTACATTATTGTTATAACTAGTTGTTTACCATGCGCGCGCGTTGCGGCGCGCTAAACCAAATCGTTCTATAAGAATGACAAAACATGTCAAATAACAAAAAGTAGCTCGAACTAAAACGTAACGTATTTTCGGTACCGGTTCGGCACTCCCGCCATGTCATCTTGATAGCCCCGCCCAACGCCCGGGCTGAAACCCCCGCCCAAGGGGCCACGCCGAAACCCAAGCCCACCCGGGGTGGTGACTTGGGCGTTTGTACCCAACCCACGCCACAACCCCCGCCCCATACCCCATATTCTAATATTTCCTAGATCTTTTTTCTTAAACACATAGCCGTTGGCCAACGGCTAGCCCAAACGGCTACTTGTTTTGGCCAATGAGATCCCGCCATGTCATCTTGATAGCCCCGCCCAACGCCCGGGCTGAAACCCCCGCCCAACGCCCGGGCTGAAACCCCCGCCCAAGAGGCCACGCCGAAACCCAAGCCCACCCGGGGTAGTGACTTGGGCGTTTGTACCCAACCCACGCCACAACCCCCGCCCCAAACCCCATATTCTAATATTTCCTAGATCTATTTTTTTAACACAAAGCCGTCGGCAAACGGCTAGCCCAAACGGCTACTTGTCTTGGCCAATGAGATCCCGCCATGTCATCTTGATAGCCCCGCCCAACGCCCGGGCTGAAACCCCCGCCCAAGGGGCCACGCCGAAACCCAAGCCCACCCGGGGTGGTGACTTGGGCGTTTGTACCCAACCCACGCCACAACCCCCGCCCCATACCCCATATTCTAATATTTCCTAGATCTTTTTTTTAAACACATAGCCGTTGGCCAGCGGCTACTTGTCTTGGCCAATGAGATCCCGCCATGTCATCTTGATAGCCCCGCCCAACACCCTGGCTGAAACCCCCGCCCAAGGGGCCATGCCGAAACCCAAGCCCACCCGGGGTGGTGACTTGGGCGTTTGTACCCAACCCACGCCACAACCCCCGCCCCATACCCCATATTCTAATATTTCCTAGATCTTTTTTTTAAACACATAGCCGTTGGCCAACGGCTACTTGTCTTGGCCAATGAGATCCCGCCATGTCATCTTGATAGCCCCGCCCAACGCCCTGGCTGAAACCCCCGCCCAAAGTGCCACGCCGAAACCCAAGCCCACCCGGGGTGGTGACTTGGGCGTTTGTACCCAACCCACGCCACAACCCCCGCCTCATACCCCATATTCTTATATTTCCTAGATCACTATTGATTTAGTTTGTTTTAATTAATATAGGTTCAAATCACTATTCATTTGTTTTAATTAATATATGTTGAAATCACTATTCATTTAATTAATATATATTGAAATCACTATTTATTCGGTTTGTTTTCTATTAGTATATAATTGTCGGCGGCATTTCTCCCCTATTTTTAAACACATATCGTGTAATTTATATGAATTTGTATGTAGACACAACTCGATGATATCTTTTCTAGTGAATATATTATTTATATTTTTATTTTATTTTAGTTTAATATTCCTAATGAATGGACATGGTATTCCATTTACTAATTTTATTCGTTTTTTTTTTTTTGTAAGATTCTATTGGAAATGATTGGCCTCGTATATTTCTATTTCTAGTTGTAGTATATTTATATGGGTTGAGTTATAATACAAAGAGTTTAAAAATAAGAAGGGTAAGAAGCTACCAGAGAGTGACAAGTGTCCCAGGAGAAATTAAATGGAAAGGGTAATTTTGTCTACAAGAGGAAAGAGAATATGCACATGCAAGTCACATGTTATTCCCCCCCCCCCCCCCCAATTTTTAAACGTCCGTAACTTTTTTATACATCATTTGTTTTTAAAAAAAATTATACCATAAAATCGAGCGTTTTTTTATCTTTAATATGAGTACCATATTGTTATATTTTTCAAAAAAAATTCAAAAACCCAGTTGAATATTACACAATGGACATGATGTAAAACACAATGTAAAGTAGATCAAAAACACAATCAATGATAACAGATAAAGACACAATGGATAACATACTAAAACACAATGACCATAACGTATAACACAATGGCGATAACATATAACACAATAAGTATCAGACTAAATAAAAACACAATTGATGACAACAGATAAAAGACACAATTAATGACAGCAGATAAAAGACACAATGGAGAGCAAATGAAGACAGAATGGAAAACAAACTAAAAACACAATACACAACAAACTAAAACACAATGAACAAAGATAATAAAAAAATGAACAAATTATTAAAACACAATGGACAACATATTAAAACACAACGAATATCATATTAAACACAATGACCTGAACTAATAACACAATTTATAGAAAACCCAAATATAACACCATCTCCATTGTGTCATATATTGTGTTATAGGTTCTTATAAAAACGCAGAGATCACCACAACCACTGTCATCGCCAAGAACCTATTGAAATTAGGGTTAGTAGTGCTCCGACTGTACGACTAACCGGAACCCCACCCCGCTACTGTTCGTTGTTAGCCGTAGAAACAAATCCAGCACCGGATGCACTACCCACCGGCGTCTCTTGAACTCCACTGAACCAGAACTCCATGAGGGGATTTGAGAGAGAGAGAGAGAGAACGAAGGAGGAGCCCTCCTTTATAACAATCTGATGAAACGGGATATAAATCATTTGTACGGTTCGTCTTCTTCATCGGGAGAATTAGGGTTGCTGCCATCCAATCGTCCAGGAGAAGAATTGATTTCAATGATGTGACCTAATTGATTGTATTACTAATTGCAGTGACGCTTTGAGTCATCTTTAGCAGTGTTATTCAGGTGTAGACAGATTGTGGGCGTAATCCAATGAATTGGGGGGCAAAATTGGGAGAAGATGATGAAAGAACAGGGAATAAGGCATGACCCTTCGTCTGCCGTCTTAAAATTTCAGGGGTAAATTACTTTTTAGTACAGAGGAAATGTATTATATAGTATATATAGATAGGTTCTTATAAAAACGCAATGGATAGAACCCAAATTAACATTGTGTTATAGGTTTTGATAATAACACAATGGACATGATGTAAAACACAATGTAAAGTAGATCAAAAACACAATCAATGACAACAGATAAAGACACAATGGACAACATACTAAAACACAATAACCATGTGACAACTTGAGTTTCCAAGATTTCCATCTTCGCATTTATTGCACGTGAATTTTTTTTATGTTGTTTGCTTCTCGACTTGTTTGTTTCACAACTGTAGACGTTGTAATATGTTAATTCGTACTGTGATCGATATGTTATATATGTGGTGTGCATTATAATTGTAGTGAAGGTTAATATTATATTTAGAATTGACATTTTGTTGTTTAATAAAGTCATGCCAAACACCCACTCATGAAAACACCCTACCCATGAAAACACCTCAAGTGTTTTCGTGCACATGAGGCAACGAAATCACCCCAATATGATAAATGGGCTTTGGCCCAACTGTGATTTGATAAATATCTGGTGTGATAAATATCTGGTTTGATAAATATCTATTTAACCTTTATGTGAGCATTATTTGGCAAACCTTGTCCCATTGTTTCTCTCTCTACCTCTGAAACCCAACAAAGAGAATTCCTCATTTGAAGCCAAAACCTCTGTTTAATCCTTGGTTAGTGATTTCATGATTCAATTGTTTTAGATGCATATCGTATTATTATTGGATGTTTAATCATGATGTATGTATATATTTATATATGTGATTATGTGATTGATCATTGTGTGTTTGTTAGATAATTATTATCTATGAACTGTCTGTATATTTGATGTTTTAATCAAAAGTGGGGTTATGTTAATGAATGATAAACTGATTAATTTGGGACCCTGGTATCACATGTTGTAGGTAAATTATATATTACATATCAATGATTAAATTAATGACTTGTAAATGATTAATCATGTAACGAATAGATGAGATTATAGTGCTGGGTTTAAGTTACAGTGAGTGTTGGTGAAGATGATGTTCTGGACGAAAACACCCAACAAATGTAAACTGGACGAAATCACAAAAGGTGATTTCGGCCCACATAGTGATTTCGGACCTTAGTGATTTCGGCCCAATGATGGTTTTCGGCCCAATAGTGTTTTCGGCACACATAAGGGATTTCGGCCACATAGTGTTTTCGGCAAAGATAGTTTTCGGCACATAAGGGTTTTCGGCTAGCTAGTGATTTCGGCCCAACTGTTATCTTGTTAACTGGTTAAATTTATTAAGTTGTTAACTTATTAAATTACATATAATAACTCTGTTAGTTATGTAACTATGTTTAGCCTACTAACTGAGTTAAGTTCATTAACTCAGTTAACTTTACTCACTATGTAAGATTCATGGATGACTTTCTGTTTATATATGTTAACTCAGTTAGTGTTGATTCAGTTAGTTGTCAACTCTGTTAATCTTGCAAACTCTGTTAAGTCATTAACCATGTTATGGCTCATTAACTATGCTAAGTCAGTAACTATATTAGGTATGTTATTGGATAATATGCTATAATAAACTGTGAAAGACTGTTATGTGAAACACGAATTGTGCAGATGTGATTAACTGTTATGTGATGTATGATTAACTGCCAAACACACTCTGTGATATTACTGTGATGATAGTTACATGTGAAATAATACGAACGTGAACTGATTGAGTATACGTGCACTATAGGACTGGACTGATTTATTGTGAGCACTTAACTTAGCATACCGAGCAAACCAAGGTGAGTTCACACTAGCCAAGGCATGGGATTCCCGGTGGGTTGGGAATGGGATTGAATGACTACTTGTACAACCATTACTATTGAACTACTTATTACTGTCCTCGGATTGAAGGGCACGTACGTAAAACCTACGTACAGTTATACTTATTACTGTCCTCGGATTGAAGGGCACGTACGTAAAACCTACGTACACGATCATAAGACCATCAGTTCTATCAAAGGAAGTCCCTCATTTATCGACTTAATCGCCGAGGCCTATGGCGAGCGGGTCATTAGTAGATAGCGCTATTAGGTTTAACAAACCTCACACCGTGTCGTCCGAACGGGCGTGTACTAATGGACTATGGGCAAAGGGTCAATGCTGATAGACATTGACTTAGGGCACCTCTTATATTTTCGTAGCAGTCGATACGCGTGGTCTAGTAACACATGGGAAGCCCCCACTAATAATCGCACAGATGCCTTGATTGGCCGCGATGAGGATTAATACGATAAATGGTTTACAAAACGAACATACGATTTTTGAAATGAATACTATAATAAAACAACCAACTGTGAACTCGCTCAACTTTGTTGTTGATTTGTTGCTACATGCCTTGCAGGTCATTAGGTACTCTTGGAGCTTGCACAGGGAGGAACGGTCGTTGTGGGACATGGCGTTGTGTGCCATGCTTTAATCATTACTTTATTTCATATTTTAATACTTACTATGGGTTTTACAAATTATGCTTCCGCTAAACACTTATCTATGCTTTGGTTTTTGGGCACCTTTCATATGGTTGGTTGTATTATGTTTATTTATATGTTTGTTCAATATGATTGGTGGCTTGATCCTTGTCAGTCACGCCTACAAGCGGTGATACTCCGCGTGTGGATTTTGGGGGTGTGACAGATTGGTATCAGAGCCATTGGTTATAGAGAACTAGGTTTTAATAAGGGAAAACTTTTTGTTAAAACCAGACTATAACCAGAACAGTGCTCAACGATCCACAACGACGCCTCGCTCCACGTGCAAGACTCATCACTCTAGGTAATATGGTATATGTTTTATTGCCTACTTGCTAGAATTGCATAGAACTTTGCTCGTGGTATGCTTAGATTACATTGTCTACTATACGTTATTGCTCGAGAACACTTGTGTGCTTACTCTCTTCTGTTACCGCACTATTCGCGAACCTCTCTCACTTATGTTGCATTTGCTATGAAGATCATGGCCGGATGTATCAACTTGACTCAAGCCCAGTTGACGGCTCTCATTAACGAACGAGTTGCTGCGGCACTCGCAGCCATACAAGCAGGAGGTCAACATGCTCAGCCACCTGTTTGCACCCTCAATAATCTCAAGGATTTCCGACCTAGTACCTTTAGCGGTACTGAGGGAGTTGTAGGCCTACTCCATTGGTACGAGAGGCTCGAAACTGACTTTGAGGTGCGTGATTGCCCTGAGTCTCGTAGAGTAAAGTTTGCTACTGGAACACTCGAAGGTGTTGCATTAACCTGGTGGGAAGCACAGGTTCAAATGTTAGGGCTGGCAGCTGCTAATGCCACCCCCTGGAATGAGTTCAAGGACTTAGTTAAGGAAGAGTTTTGCAGTCGGGAAGACATCCACAAACTAGAAGTGGAGTTCCTCAACTTACAAATGACGGGGTCTGAAATTGAGGTTTATACGAAGAGATCGAATGAATTAGCCACATTTTGTCCCACTATGGTAGACCCTCCCACCAAACGAATCGAGCTGTATCTCAAGGGTCTGGTGCCCGAAATTCAGAGTCATGTGACCGCAGCAAATCTTGGCACTATCCAGCAAGTCACTCGGCTTGCTCATCGTCTCACAGACCAGGCAGTAGAACAAAACAAACTACCGAAACGTGTTAAAGCTGCTACTACATGTGCTTCTAGTGACAACAAACGCAAGTGGGATGGAAACCTGAGCAAGGGATTAATTCCGGTTCAGCCTCTGGCGCAGCAGCAAAAGATAGATGACTACCAGAGTCCCAGTCAGCAATTTTCTGGTAGTCATGGACAGAGTGGATATCGAGGAAATCATCCAAAGTGTAACAGATGCAATAGGCACCACAGCGGTCAGTGCAACAAGGGTCGTTGTCAGAGGTGTCTCAAGATAGGTCATGAAGCTAAGGATTGTCGAAACTCACGTCCTGTAACTCAAGAACAGCAACAACCATGTGATTGGTCAGGGTGACGCAAGGAATGATCCCAACGTAGTTATGGGTAAGTTTCTTCTTGACGATTTTTTATGTTACTGTATTGTTTGATTCGGGTGCGGATACCAGTTATATGTCTCTAAGTTAGCCAAATGTTAAAGCATGCACCAACTCCCTTGAACACTAAACCTGTCGTAGTGTTAGCTAATGGTAGAAGTCTAGAGGCCACTAATAGTTCAGGGTTGTAATCTTATCCTCGCTGGTCAGACGTTCTCTATCGACCTCATTCCTATAGTGCTGGGCAACACCTGTAGCTCGCGCACCGTATCGCTTAGCTCCATCAGAATTGGAAGAACTATCGAAGCAACTGCAAGAGCTCTTGGATAAGGGCTTTATTCATCCTAGCTCTTCGCCTTGGGGAGCTCCAATATTATTTGTGAAGAAGAAAGACGGTACCTTCCGCATGTGTATAGACTACCGCGAACTGAACAAGGTGACTGTGAAGAATCGTTATCCACTTCCACGCATCAACGACTTATTCGACCAGTTGCAAGGGACGAGCTATTACCCGAAGATTGACCTGAGGTCAGGCTACCATCAACTGAGAGTCCGGGACGAGGACGTCTCCAAAACAGCATTCAGAACACTCTACGGCCACTACGAGTTTCTAGTCATGCCATTCGGATTTACGAACGCGCCTGCAGTTTTCATGGATCTTATGAACAGGGTGTGCAAACCTTATCTTGACAAGTTTGTTATTGTTTTCATCGACGACATCCTGATCTAGTCAAAGAGTCAGGAGGAACACAAGCAGCAATTACGACTCATTTTGGAACTTCTTCGAACGGAACAACTGTACGCTAAGTTTTCAAAATGCGACTTCTGGCTTCGTGAAGTCCACTTTCTAGGCCATGTGGTAAAAAAGGATGGGAATTCATGTTGATCCATCCAAGGTAGATTCGATCAAGAACTGACCTGCACCTTGCACACCAACCGAAATACGCCAATTCTTGGGTTTGGCAAGTTATTATAGACGGTTCATTAAAGACTTCTCAAAGATTGCACAGCCACCTACACTACTGACACAGAAAGGTGTTGCTTACCGTTGGGGTAATACACAGGAAACAGCGTTTCAGCACTTAAAGGATAGACTTTGTAGTGCACCTATCCTCTCCTTGCCTGAAGGCACGGACGATTTTGTAGTCTACTGTGACGCATCCATCCAAGGTCTTGGATGTGTGTAGATGCAACGGGATAAAGTTATTGATTATGCTTCGCGCCAACTTAAGATTCACGAACGGAATTACACTACACACGATTTAGAGCTTGGAGCTGTTGTTTTTGCACTCAAGATATGGAGACATTACCTGTACGGTACCAAGTGCACCATCTACACCGATCACAAGAGTCTCGAGCATATCTTCAAACAGAAGGAATTGAATATGCGACAACGACGATGGGTCAAGCTACTGAATGACTACGAATGCTCGATCAGGTACCACCCAGGCGAAGCCAATGTGGTGGCCGACGCCCTCAGTCGAAAGGATACTACACCTAGGCGTGTACGAGCGTTGCAACTCACTATTCAGTCTAGTCTTCCTTCACAGATACGAGATGCTCAGGTAGAAGCATTGAAACCGGAAAACGTCAGGTCTGAAGCCCTACGCGGCTCAAGACAACGGTTAGAACAAAAGGCAGACGGCGCCTACTATGTAACAGGACGCATTTGGGTCCCACTCTATGGCAACTTACGCGAGCTGGTAATGGATGAAGCTCATAAGTCTCGCTACTCAGTACATCCTGGTTCGGATAAGATGTACCACGACCTCAGAACTACATATTGGTGGCCTAGCATGAAGGCCCACATAACAACTTACGTTAGCAAGTGTTTGACTTGTGCGAGAGTTAAAGCGGAATATCAGCAACCATCAGGCCAACTCCAGCAACCTGAGATACCACAATGGAAATGGGAACAAATTTCCATGGATTTCGTTACTGGCCTACCTAGATCTCAACGTGGGAATGATACTATTTGGGTGATCGTGGATCGACTCACAAAGCCTGCTCACTTCTTGGCTATCAAGGAAACGGATAAGTTCTCCACTCTAGCAGACGTATACCTTAAGGAAGTTGTCTCGAGGCACGTGGTGCCCACCTCTATTATCTCTGATCGCGATGCACGTTTTATTTCAGAACTGTGGCAAGCAATGCACAAATCTTTTGGCTCTCGTTTAGACATGAGCACAGCTTACCATCCTCAGACAGATGGGCAGTCTGAGCGCACTATTCAAACTCTAGAAGACATGCTTCGGGCGTGCGTAATTGACTTTAGCAACGGCTGGGAAAAAGCATCTGCCACTTGTGGAATTTTCGTACCATAACAGCTACCACACCAGCATTAAAGCTGCTCTATTCGAGGCATTGTACGGACGTAAATGTCGGTCACCTCTCTGTTAGGCAGAGGTGGGGGATAGTTAAATCACAGGTTCAGAACTTGTAGTTGTTACTACAGAAAATGTTGCTCAGATACGACAACGCATGGCGGCAGCTCGTGACCGTCAGAAAGCATACGCCGATAAATACAGGAAACTACTCGAGTTCCAGGTTGGGGATCGAGTGCTACTCAAAGTTTCACCCTGGAAGGGTGTTGTTCGTTTTGGCAAAAGGGGCAAGCTCAATCCACGATACGTCGGACCTTTCGAAGTCATTGAGAAAATAGGCATAGTGGCCTACAGACTGAACTTACCAACTGAACTCAGTGCAGTTCATAACGTCGTTCACGTGTCGAATCTGAAGAAATGTCTGTCAGATGAGACCCTCATAGAAGGAGCTCACTATCGACGAACGGTTGCATTTAGTCGAGGAACCAGTTGAAATCACGGACCGGGATGTTAAGGTCCTCAAGAACACCAGAATACCTCTTGTTCGAGTTCGTTGGAACTCCCGTCGTGGCCCAGAGTATACCTGGGAACGAGAAGACCAAATGGAACTCAAATATCCCCAGTTGTTCGAAAACAATGCAACTACTACTGAGGCTGAAGCTACTACAAAATTTCGGGATGAAATTCCAAATCAACGGGGGGGGGGGGGGGATGATGTGACACCCCAGGAAAACCAGTAAATGATAACTTACCTAGCTTCCTCAGTAACCGCATGCTAAATTTCGGGACGAAATTTCTTTCAAGTTGGGGATAATGTGACAACTTGAGTTTCCAAGATTTCCATCTTCGCATTTATTGCACGTGAATTTTTTTTATGTTGTTTGCTTCTCGACTTGTTTGTTTCACAACTGTAGACGTTGTAATATGTTAATTCGTACTGTGATCGATATGTTATATATGTGGTGTGCATTATAATTGTAGTGAAGGTTAATATTATATTTAGAATTGACATTTTGTTGTTTAATAAAGTCATGCCAAACACCCACTCATGAAAACACCCTACCCATGAAAACACCTCAAGTGTTTTCGTGCACATGAGGCAACGAAATCACCCCAATATGATAAATGGGCTTTGGCCCAACTGTGATTTGATAAATATCTGGTGTGATAAATATCTGGTTTGATAAATATCTATTTAACCTTTATGTGAGCATTATTTGGCAAACCTTATCCCATTGTTTCTCTCTCTACCTCTGAAACCCAACAAAGAGAATTCCTCATTTGAAGCCAAAACCTCTGTTTAATCCTTGGTTAGTGATTTCATGATTCAATTGTTTTAGATGCATATCGTATTATTATTGGATGTTTAATCATGATGTATGTATATATTTATATATGTGATTATGTGATTGATCATTGTGTGTTTGTTAGATAATTATTATCTATGAACTGTCTGTATATTTGATGTTTTGATCAAAAGTGGGGTTATGTTAATGAATGATAAACTGATTAATTTGGGACCCTGGTATCACATGTTGTAGGTAAATTATATATTACATATCAATGATTAAATTAATGACTTGTAAATGATTAATCATGTAACGAATAGATGAGATTATAGTGCTGGGTTTAAGTTACAGTGAGTGTTGGTGAAGATGATGTTCTGGACGAAAACACCCAACAAATGTAAACTGGACGAAATCACAAAAGGTGATTTCGGCCCACATAGTGATTTCGGACCTTAGTGATTTCGGCCCAATGATGGTTTTCGGCCCAATAGTGTTTTCGGCACACATAAGGGATTTCGGCCACATAGTGTTTTCGGCAAAGATAGTTTTCGGCACATAAGGGTTTTCGGCTAGCTAGTGATTTCGGCCCAACTGTTATCTTGTTAACTGGTTAAATTTATTAAGTTGTTAACTTATTAAATTACATATAATAACTCTGTTAGTTATGTAACTATGTTTAGCCTACTAACTGAGTTAAGTTCATTAACTCAGTTAACTTTACTCACTATGTAAGATTCATGGATGACTTTCTGTTTATATATGTTAACTCAGTTAGTGTTGATTCAGTTAGTTGTCAACTCTGTTAATCTTGCAAACTCTGTTAAGTCATTAACCATGTTATGGCTCATTAACTATGCTAAGTCAGTAACTATATTAGGTATGTTATTGGATAATATGCTATAATAAACTGTGAAAGACTGTTATGTGAAACACGAATTGTGCAGATGTGATTAACTGTTATGTGATGTATGATTAACTGCCAAACACACTCTGTGATATTACTGTGATGATAGTTACATGTGAAATAATACGAACGTGAACTGATTGAGTATACGTGCACTATAGGACTGGACTGATTTATTGTGAGCACTTAACTTAGCATACCGAGCAAACCAAGGTGAGTTCACACTAGCCAAGGCATGGGATTCCCGGTGGGTTGGGAATGGGATTGAATGACTACTTGTACAACCATTACTATTGAACTACTTATTACTGTCCTCGGATTGAAGGGCACGTACGTAAAACCTACGTACAGTTATACTTATTACTGTCCTCGGATTGAAGGGCACGTACGTAAAACCTACGTACACGATCATAAGACCATCAGTTCTATCAAAGGAAGTCCCTCATTTATCGACTTAATCGCCGAGGCCTATGGCGAGCGGGTCATTAGTAGATAGCGCTATTAGGTTTAACAAACCTCACACCGTGTCGTCCGAACGGGCGTGTACTAATGGACTATGGGCAAAGGGTCAATGCTGATAGACATTGACTTAGGGCACCTCTTATATTTTCGTAGCAGTCGATACGCATGGTCTAGTAACACATGGGAAGCCCCCACTAATAATCGCACAGATGCCTTGATTGGCCGCGATGAGGATTAATACGATAAATGGTTTACAAAACGAACATACGATTTTTGAAATGAATACTATAATAAAACAACCAACTGTGAACTCGCTCAACTTTGTTGTTGATTTGTTGCTACATGCCTTGCAGGTCATTAGGTACTCTTGGAGCTTGCACAGGGAGGAACGGTCGTTGTGGGACATGGCGTTGTGTGCCATGCTTTAATCATTACTTTATTTCATATTTTAATACTTACTATGGGTTTTACAAATTATGCTTCCGCTAAACACTTATCTATGCTTTGGTTTTTGGGCACCTTTCATATGGTTGGTTGTATTATGTTTATTTATATGTTTGTTCAATATGATTGGTGGCTTGATCCTGGTCAGTCACGCCTACAAGCGGTGATACTCCGCGTGTGGATTTTGGGGGTGTGACAAACCATAACGTATAACACAGTGGTGATAACATATAACACAATAAGTATCAGACTAAATAAAAACACAATTGATGACAACAGATAAAAGACATAATTAATGACAGCAGATAAAAGACACAATGGAGAGCAGACGAAGACACAATGGAAAACAAACTAAAAACACAATACACAACAAACTAAAACACAATGAACAAAGATAATAAAAAAAATTGAACAAATTTTTAAAACATAATGGACAACATATTAAAACACAATGAATAACATATTAAACACAATGACCTGAACTAATAACACAATTTATAGAAAACCCAGATATAACACCATCTTCATTGTGTCATATATTGTGTTATAGGTTCTTATAAAAATACAATGGATAGAACCCAAATTAACATTGTGTTATAAGTTTTGATAATAACACAATGTATAGAAACTCTACTGACCAAAACCCAGTTAAAAGACACAATGACCTGAATATTTAACACAATGCAAAAAAAAACCCAGTAAAAATGAAATTTTTATTTGATTTTTATATGATAATATGGTACTCATATTAAAGATAAAAAAACGCTCGTTATTAAGGTGAATTTTGTTTTTAAAAAAAATGTCATATGAAAAAGTTATGGACGTTTTAAATCGATGGGGGAATTGGCATGTGCCTTGCATGTGGAGAGAGAAAATCCATAAATGTAGGATTCCCTTTATGCCCTTCTATTATCTTCTTTTCCCTACAACTAATCTCAACCCTCCAAATCTAAGATCAATGGACTAGAATCCTTCTTACCCTTCTTATTTATTTTATCCTTTGTATTTGATCCTAACCCTATTTATATATAGTATAACTTTCAACATTTATAAGCATTATGTTTTTTACATTATGATTAACCTTTGTTTTGCTTTTTTTAAGCCACGTGGGCTGGTTTCTTGATTTTTGTGGCATTGTTTGGTTTTAAGCACAACTCCAGAAATCATTTTCTCTCTCTAACTTTATAACTCTTCTCATTTTCTCTCTAATGTCTGAGGTAAACCCCAAACAAACACACACATATGTGTGTGAGTAGAGATGATGAGAGAGAGATAGGGAGTGTGACAGACTGATTGGCATGGTGGCAGGCCACCACGTACGGTGGCGGAGCCGCGACGGATTTTGTGGAACCTTGTATTGTGTGTTGTGTAAGATATGGTTTGTTTTTTTAGCTTTTGTGGGTTCGTTTTGGCTTTAAATCCGATTTACATCTATAAAATCAGACATCCTGACCAACCACCAGTTCTTGTAACGGAGTGACGGTGGAAATGTGGTGGAACCACGGTGGTTGTGCGGCAGCGCCTTCTCAGCGTTGCCGTTTTTCGGATTATTGGTCTTTATTTGATCAACTGTTTTGGAAGGTTGTTGCAAGCGAGTGTTCTATCTGGTGACGATGATGGCTGCTACATGGCATGGCAACTACGGTTGCAATCGTAGCGGCACTGAGCCGTGCTTTGTTGATTATGGCGATGAGGATGTTTGAATCTGAGCCTCTTTTTCACTTTTTTCTTACAAATGTGGTTTGTACATTATGCTTACCCTTTGTTCTACTTTCTTTTGAAGCCACGCGGGCTGGTTTCTTGACTTTTGTGGTATTGTTTGGTTGTTTTCTATACAAACAATGGGTTGGTTTCTTGACTTTTGTGGCATTGTTTGGTTGGCGGACTGATTGGCATGCTGGCCGGCCACCATGTACGATGGTGGAGCCACGACGGATTTTGTGGAACCTTGTATTGTGTGTTTGTGTAAGATATGGTTTGTTTTTTTAGCTTTTGTGGGTTTGTTTTGGCTTTAAATCCGATTTACATCTATAAAATCAGACATCTTGGCCAACCACTAGTTCTGGTAACAGAGTGACGGCGGAAATGAGGTGGAACCATGGTGGTTGTGTGGCGGCGCCTTGTCAGCGCTGCAGTTTGTAGGATTGTTGGTATTTATTTGATGAACTGTTTTGGAAGGTTGTTGCATGCGAGTGTTCTATCCGGTGATGATGGTGGTTGCTTCTTGGCATGGCAACTCTGGTTGCAACCGTAGCGGCACTGAGCCGTGCTTTGTTGATTATGGCGATGAGGATGTTTGAATCTGAGCCTCTTTATTACTTTTTTCAACCGTAGTGGTTGTGGTGATAGTGGTGGTTGTGTTGTTTGATGATGGTGGGTTTGGTTTTGACAGTTGTGGTGTTGATGGTTGTAATGGTTGTGGTGGCTATTGCTGTGAGGATTTTGGTGGTTTTGATCTACCATGGAAATACAAATTAAAACATAGTTGCATATATATAAAAATTGTGAGGTTACATGGGAAAAGGAACTGATGGTATCGTCAAAGGTAAATGAGCAAGAATGGTTTATGGTGTAATTATTTGTACCAAAACGGATTTACTATTTTAACGATTGTGATTAGTAAATATACTTTATAGATTACCCTAATCTAACTTGTTAGAAAAAAATTATCCATTAATTTATTTTAACACCCCGATGCAATAGCTGAAATATTTTCAAGCACTCATCGCATCGCGACTGATACCTTTCTAGCTATATATAACAATTATATATAGTAACTTTAATTTGTTTTTTAGTTTCAATTACCCACCTTTTCTTTTAAATAATCCCTGCAATTTGTAAGTTGATTGTGAATAATGTATCATTTGGATTGTTCCACAACTGAACTTAGGATTCAGTTAAGAAGATAAAGAAACAATCCATCAAGGTTTTTTCTTCTTTTTTTTTTTTTTTTTTTTATTTCCTCACCCATAATTATATAGGGTACTTAAAAATGTCATATACTTGAGTTCTATATCTTTTAAATTCTTACTCCGTAACTTTTTTGGACCATGCTAATAAAATTGATCTTCCCATGCTGTATTATATTATAACGATTCAAATTTGTTTACAAAATTGATCTTTCTTTTAAAAATTTGTTTTGTAACACGTGATGTTTAATTTTTTTTACTTTATGTGAATTTATTAGGTTTATTTTTAAATTAGTTTCTTTGCTCCTCAACGCTTTTGAACATACCCTTACAACCTGATCTTTTTCGTTTACTTTTCCATATAAATTTTCTTTTGCGTATCATTTTACACATTTCGAATATATCTTTGCAACATTTTATTTGTACCGTCGCGACTTGTTTTAATCAACTTTTTCATTTTTAGAATCAAGACACCGCAAGTTTACACGTTTCTTTTTACCAACTTAACCATGTCATTGTCACTATCACAACGCATGGCTTTGCAGTGTTACAAACTTATAACTATTTTCGCAGTCTTGCAACGCGCACGGACATGTTACTAGTAGCTACTTGTTATGAAATTTATATTAATAATAGTTAATTAAAAAGGCATTATTTGGAAGATATCATCATTATTTTAAGGGTTATTGGATTTTAATAATCCTAAGTTTCACCTGTTGGCCAATAATAATCCTAACTTAGAAAATTTTCTCCAACAATCCCAATTTGTAAGCATTTGGCTCCCAATGATCCTTTGTATACCCAGTTAGCAAAGGATCATTGGGAGCCAAATGCTTAAAGTTGGGATTATTGGAGGGAATTTTCTAAGTTGGGATTATTATCGGTCAACATGTGAAACTTAGGATTATTAAAATCCAATAACCCTTATTTTAATACAGAACCTGTTGATGCAACAAATGATTTTTCCTCTACCTCTTCAGTGCACTTGAAATCTTTTTTTGTCAGAGCACCCTTTAAGCGTTTTAAAGAAGGATAAAGATTTTTCAGCCAGTTTTAAGGTAAAACACTTTAGGGCTGCAAGCATTTCATTCAGACTTTCCACTTCCTTTTTGCTTCGTGGTGGTTTGGTTTCAAGAACAGCTTTGACTTTGTTTGGTTTGGCCTTTATACTTTGTTTTCCCACAATATGCCCCAGAAATTTACCTTCTTCAAACCCAAATGAACATTCTCAGGGTTGAGTTTCATGTTAACCTTTCTCAAGTTTTGGAAAGTTTCTTGTATGTCGTCAAGCATTTGGTATTCTGTTCTGCTTTTAATTACCAAATCGTCGACATATGCTTCTATGCTTCTACCAATTTGACTAGCAAAAGCTTTGTCAACCAGACGTTGGTAGGTTGCACCCGCATTTTTAAGGCCAAAAGGCATCTTTTGATAGCAAAAGATACCTTTGTCCGTGTGAAAAGCGGTCTTCTCTTCATCCTCTTCTTTCATAAGGATTTGATGGTAACCCTTGTAGGCATCAAGAAAACACTTGAAAGGGTAACCAGTAAGGGAATCAACCTTAAGGTCGATCTCTGGCAACGGGTAACAATCTTTGGGGCAAGCCTTGTTCAAGTCCTTGAAGTCGATGCACATTCTCCAAGAGTTGTCGGGTTTTCGAACCATGACTGGGTTTGCAACCCAAGATTGATACTTGACTTCCCGGAGAATTCCAGCTGAGACAAGCTTTCCTACTTCTTGGGATGCTGCCAAGCTTCTTTCGGGGGCTAGACTTCGTTTCTTTTAGACGACAGGCTTGACATCAGGTGGTATCTTCAGCTCATGTTCAGCAATGCTTCGAGGGATACCCGTCATGTCTTCCGGGCACCAAGCAAAGACATCGCTATAGTGTACTAGTAGCTTTTCAAGGTATGAGAGGGTTTCTTGAGAAAGGCTTGTATTAACCCTTATCCTTTGTTCAGGATATTTGGGGTTTATAATCAGCCCTTGCTTGTCGTCTTCATTTTTTAAACTTTCCCCTTCAACCATGTAGGCTTCTTGAGTGGGTTGAAGGGTTGCAATCCCTCACTCGGTAGGGAACTTCATGGTGCCATGACCAACTGAAACAGCCATATAGAATGCACATTGCCCTGGCCTTCCTATGATGACATCATAGTTGGAAGGTATATTGATAACCACAAAAGTGAGAGGTTGAACTCTTTACATCTTGCCTTCACTGAAACGGACATCAAGGGTTAGTTGCCCTAAAGGCTTGAGGGGTGTGTCGGCAATACCTTTTATAGAGGTTCCGGACGGTAGAAGCTTTGAACGTTCCTCATTGCTCAAACGATTGAAGAACTTTTCAAACATGATTTCAGTAGCTGCACCAGTGTCTATGTAGGCTTTGCTTGTATTTAGTGTACCCACAGTTGCTTCAATCACAAGAGGGTTTGAGAGTGGGTCCCTTTCCGATGGCGGGAAACAGACACACTGAAGCTCCCAAGCTTCCAACCGTTGCCGTTTGTGGGGAACCTTTCCATCGAAATTCACCATGTTAACCTCCTTGCTTTTTCCTTCAGCTATCTTGTCCCTTACCCCCTTCACCAAGTGGGCAAGCTCTCCGGACTTGACGGCCTCCTCAATCCTCTTTTTGAGTTGAAAGTAATCGTTAATATGGTGACCCTTCTCCTCATGAAATTCACAGAACTGGGTGGAATTTTCGTTCCTTTTACTTTTTGGTAGAGGTCTAGGGGGTCGGAAGCTTTGTTTCACTTCCTCTGTAGCAAGGATCTCCTGTGGGGTTTTGTAAGAGCTGTAAAGTTTACGGTCTTCTCCCTGCTTGGAGGGTTCCGACTATCAAGTCTTCGTTACTCTGAGCTCCTTTGACGTCTGTCATAGGAATGAAAATTCCTCTTCTTTCTAGCGGGGTTGTTACCTCGCCAGCTAGATCCCCTTTTTGTCTGCTCCTTTATGTCTACAGCCTCCTCTCCTCTAATGTGGGCTTCGGCCCTTTCGAGAGCTTCTTCCAAGGTCTTTTGTAGGGACTTGTTGAAATCCCTTGTAAGGTATTTGGAGGTGATGGCGTTCATAAAACCGGCCACTCTCATCTTTTCATCTGCCCCCACATACGTCAGACCTTCCTTTTTATACCTTTCTATGAACTCTCGAAGGCTCTCGTTATCTCTTTGTTTTATCTGGAAAATCACCGTGGCATCTTTAACGTACCGCCTTTGCTGTGAGAAATTAGCAAGAAACCCTTTGCTCAGGTCATCGAAGCTTCGAACGCTTCTGGCAGGCAGGTTATTGAACCATATCCTGGCTGACCCAACGAGGGTTTGCATGAACATGAGGTAGCATTCAGCGTTAGACCATTTCTCGATCCTAGCAGCACCAGTAAAGATCTGGAGGTGCTTGCCATCATCTGAGCCATCATTTGAGGCATAAGGTTGAAGTCTTGAAGGCTTCCAGGTGCAACTGGGTAGCTTATCCCTAAAGGAGTGCTCATGACGGCACTCCGTGCCAAAGGGAGTACAGACAAAGCTTGTTCCCATGTAGTTGTTGCCGGAGGTGGAAGGCTTGCAACAGGAGATTGTAGAAGCTGGTCCAAAGTCAGCTCGTGCCCCAAGGGAGCACCGGTTGCAACTGGTTGGGAAGAAAAGAGGGGAAAAGACGTTGGATATGGCCTCATGTATGTGTATGGACTAGGATTTGGAGGAGGATGGCTGGGACCAGCCTTATTCCTGGACATGGTTGGTTGTGAGCTTGTAAAAGGAAGAGCGGGAGGTCCAGGAGATAGTGATGGTTCCGGCTCGTCATAATCCAGACGAATCCTCACTCCTTTGTCT